>JAAAKL020000012.1:0-150057 GCA_010016065.2 Carybdea cf. marsupialis auct. non (Linnaeus, 1758) | reverse complement strand
CATGGCGGCCATCGCGACCGACTGTTCCGCAACGATCTGACCTCCGGCGAAGGCTCGCCTCGGGTGCGCTTCACCGAGGTGACTGAGCAGAGTCGAATTCGGGCGTCCGGTTACGGCATGGGCGTGGCCACCGGGGATTACGACAACGATGGCTGGCTCGATCTCTACGTCACCAATTTTGGCGCCAATCAGCTGTGGCGCAATCAGGGGGACGGCACTTTTGCCGACGTCACCACCGAAGCCGGCGTCAGCGAGGCCCGGTGGAGCGTGCCGGCGACGTTTGTTGACATCGACAACGACGGCTGGCTCGATTTGTTCATTGGCAACTATGTCGAATACACGATTGAAGCCCACAAGTTGTGCCGAACCCTGGCGGGGGCGCCGGATTATTGCGGCCCTCTCTCCTACCCGCCGGAGCCCGACCGGCTGCTGCGCAATCGGGGTCGCGGCAAGGACGGCCGGGTGACGTTTGAGGATTGGAGCGCGCGATCCGGCGTCACCGACGACTCTGGTGGCGCCCTCGGGGCGGTGGCAGCTGATTTCAACGCCGACGGCTGGTTCGACCTTTACGTCGGCAACGATGGTATGCCGAATCAGATGTGGATCAATCGCCGGGGGGCGAGGTTCGAGAACGATGCGCTTTTGGCGGGCACCAGCGTCAACCACATGGGGCAGCCGGAAGCGTCGATGGGCGTCACCGTCGGCGACTTCGACGGCGATGGCGATGAAGACCTCTTCCTCACCCACCTGATCCGCGAGACCAATACGCTCTACCTCAACGATGGCTCCGGTCTGTTTGAGGACGTCACCCATGAGGCGGGGCTGGACACACCGAGTTGGGAGTTCACCGGCTTCGGCACCGCCTGGCTCGACTACGACAACGATGGCTGGCTTGACCTGTTGGCGGCCAACGGCGAAGTCAAGGTGATTCCGGCGCTCGAGGCGAAGGGCGATCCTCATCCCCTGCACCAGACCAACCAGCTGTTTCACAACCTGGGAGCTCGCCAAGGCACCGGTGCGGTCCGTTTTGAAGAAGTGACCGCGGGAGCTGGAGAGGTGTTCAAGCTGTCGGAGGTCAGCCGTGGCGTGGCGGTCGGCGACGTCGACAACGACGGCGATCCGGATGTGTTGCTGGTCAACAATAACGGCCCAGCTCGACTCTTGATCAATGACGTCGGCCAGGACCAGCACTGGTTGGGGCTGCGGCTGGTGGGCGGTGATCCGGCCCGCGACCGGCTGGGTGCCTGGGTCGAGATCGTGCGTCCCGGCCAGAAGGCTTTGTGGCGACGGGTGGCGACCGGCGGCAGTTTCCTGTCGGCGAGCGATCCTCGGATCTTGGTCGGTCTCGGGAGCGAAGCGAGCGACAAGCTCACCGCCAAAGTGACCTGGCCCGGGGGCCAGCGCGAGGAGTTTCAGGTCGAGCCGAACCGCTACACGACTCTGCGCGAGGGCTCGGGGACGGCGTCAAAATGAAGCGGATCGCCCTGTCCATCGCGCTGGCTCTGTCCTTCAGCCCTTGGGCGAACGGTCAGGAAGCCATCGGCCCGCCGCAAGTGCCGAAGCTGGACTTGAGCCGCATCGATCCTGCGGTCCGCAGTCAACTGAGCGAGCATCGCCGCCAGCTCGATGCACTGATCGCCCAAAGCCCCGAGCCGGCGGAATTGGTGGATCGCCTGCTTCAGATGGGCCGGCTTTACCTGGCCTACGACTACGTGCAGGCAGGTGTCGCCTGTCTCGAGGCGGCGCACCCGCGTCGCCCTGAGGACGCAGACGTCCTCTACCTCCTGGGTTATGCCTACGATCGGGACGGCCGTCGACTGGAAGCGATCGAAGCTTTCGAGAAGAGCTTGGCGCTCGAGCCGTCGAGCGCCGTCACCCGTCTGCGGCTCGGCAATCTCTTGCTGGTGCAGCGAGAGACCAAGGCGGCGGCGGAGCAATTCGAGCGAGCCTATGCCGCGGACGCCACCTGCGTCGGAGCGCTATACGGCCAAGGAGAGATCGCTCGGAGGTCCCGAGACGACGAGGCTGCGGCCAAGCTCTACACGCGAGCTCTCGAACTGGCTCCGGACGCGACCCCCGTTCGCTATTCTCTGGGGCTGACCCTCCGTCGTCTCGGGCGTCGCGAGGAAGCCGAGACCCACCTCCAGCAAGCGGACTGGAAGCGACTCAACTTCGGCCGTTGGTTGGGCTGTGCCGATCCGCGGGTGGCGCAGCTCACCGACCTCACCACCGGCGCACCAGCTCACCTGCTGCGGGCGGCCCAGGCGGGCTTCAAAGGTCGCCCGGAGGTTGAGCTGGCCGAATATCGCAAGGCGGTGGCGTCCAATCGCGAGGATCCGGTAGCGCGGGCGAATCTGGGCACGGTGCTTTACCGTCGTGGCGATCTGCAAGGCGCTGCCGAGCATTATCGACAGGCGGTTCGGTTGTCGACGGACTCGGCCAGCTATCGTCACGATCTAGGGCAAATTCTGCTCGAGCTGGGCTCGGTCGACGAAGCCGTCCAGTTGTTCGAATCCGCCGTTTACCTCAATCCTCGTTTCAAGGAAGCCCACCTCAAGCTTGCGGAGCTCCATCTCAAGGCCGGGCGTTTTCAAAAAGCGGTCGAGAACTGTCGAGGTGTGATCGCCGTCGATCCATTGCACCGTCAGGCGAGGGTGCAGCTGGCGATGGCTCTGGTGCGCATCGGACAGCAGCGTGAGGGCATCGCCGAGCTCGGTCGGCTGATGGACGATCATCCGCCGGAGAACCCCGCCGAGCGTCTGCAGCTAGCGACGCTGCTGGCCCAGCTCGGCGACACGGATCGAGCGGTAGAGCACTTCCTCGCCGTCAGCGAGCTGGACGCTGAGCCTACCGTCCGGGCCTTGGCCCATACCCGCGCCGGTCAGGTGCGCATGCAGCTCGGCCAGCTCCAGCAAGCGAAGGAGAGCTTTCGTGCCGCGCTCAAACTGTCGCCGGAGCAGCCGGAAGCGAAAGCTGCGCTGGCGCGCTTGGGTGGATGATTTTGATATCCTCTCCAGAGGGAATTGAACGATGCGCCGAACGTTACAAGAGCTTAAATCTGAAGCCCTCAATCTCCCGGTCGAAGATCGCGGCGAGTTGGCGACGAGTCTGCTCGTTAGCCTCGAACCCTCGGAGGCTGAGATCCAGGAGCGTTGGGTTCGCGAGGCGGAAAGACGCGCCGAGGAGATGAGGAGCGGCCGGGTTGTCGGAGAGCCGATCGGTGAAGTGTTTGCCCGAATACGTTCCCGGCTGGAATGATACCCGAGGCTGAGATCCACCCTCTCGCCTCTCGAGAGCTCGAAGAGGCCACAGTATTCTACGAACAGCGCGTTCAGGGGCTCGGCCAGCGATTTCTTCGCACCGTCGAACTGGCGATGGAGAGGATCTTGCTTTTCCCCGAAGCAGCTCCAATCGTCGGCCAAACGGTCCGCCAGAAGTCGCTCGAGCGTTTTCCCTACAGCCTGTTTTACCTCTTTGAGAAAAACGCCATCTTCTTTGTGGCGGTCGCGCATCAGAAGAAAGAGCCGATGTACTGGAGAGATCGACTCCCAAATCTTGAGGCCTCAACATGATGTTCTTGCAAAGGCTCCCGGTCTGGATAGCGGCCACCGCCGTCTTGGCCTTGCCCGCCGCGGCACAGCATCACGGGGGTTCCCATTTGAGTCGGCTACCGTCGGCGACGCTGCCACCACCCCCCTTGATGGACGGCCTTGGCAACGCGACGATGGAGATTAGCACCGACTCCGAGCGAGCCCAACAGTACTTCAATCAAGGGTTGAGGCTGCTGCACTGCTTCTGGGACTTCGAAGCTTATCGGGCGTTCAAGGAGGCGATTCGGCAGGATCCGGAGGCGGTGATGCCGTACTGGGGCCTGTTCATGTCGCTCAACTACAATCCGGTTGAGCTTTACGACGAACGCAAGGCAGCGCTCGAGAAGGCGAAATCCCTGGCAGGCCAAGCCAGCTTGCGCGAACGGCGCTATATCGGCGCGATTTCTCAGCTCGACTCGAAGGGGCAGACGGCATATATCCGAGCGATGGAATCCCTGGTCTCGAACCACCCGGAAGACGTGCAAGCCCAGCTGATTCTGATCAAGTATCTGGTGACCGATGCTGGTGGCCAGTACCCTCAGCCTGGGGGCGGCACCGGCAATGCTTTCGAGCACGCCCAAGGGTTGCTCCGGCCGCTGCTCGAGTCCTATCCTGACTCGGCGGCCGCCCATCATTACTGGGTCCATGCCCACGAGGTCGGCCCCAATCCGGGAGCAGCATTGGCTAGCGCCGAGAGGCTGCCGCGCCTGGCGCCGAAGTCGGGCCATATTCTGCATATGCCAGGGCATATCCACTACCTGATCGGCGACTATAAGAAAGCTCGCCAAGCGTTCGAGACTTCGCTCGCTTTCGACCGCGCCTATATGGAGGCGAGCGGCGTCGGTCCGGTCGATCACTGGAACTACACCCACAACCTCGACTACCTGGTCGCCAACTGCGCGGAGGACGGGCGTTATCAGGAAGGCTTGCGATATGCGGAAATGCTTCGTGACCTGCCCGTCGAGTCGGACCGCTCGCGAGCGGCAGGTCTGGGTTACATCGTCTACGGCGGCCGCACCGCCCCGGCGCGTCTCCACCTGCGCTACGGACAGTGGCGGTCGGCGGCCAAGAGTCTCGAGGCGGCCGCGAGCGGCGGCGAGCGCTTGAGTCAGCAGGCCAGTGACTATCTGCACGGGCTCCTGTCATACGCTCAAGGCATGGCGGCCCTCGAGCGCGGCGACGTCGCTGCGGCCGGTGCCAGCTTTCAGACGTTGCTCAAGAAGAGCGTCGAGCTTACGCGTCAGGAGCGAGGAACCGGCTCGGATTGGTACTTTGACGCCGCCCGCCGGATTCTGACCGTCGGTGCGGTCGAGCTCGGCGGTCTGCTGATGAGTCGTCAGGGACAGCACGACAAAGCGATTCAGCAGCTCGAGCAGGCGATTCAGATGGAGCGAGTCCTGGGGTACGGTGAGCCCCCGCACTACAGTCGCCCGGTTCAGGAGAGCCTGGGTGCTGTCTATCTGCGGGCCGGCCGATGGGATGCCGCCCGCCAAGCCTATGACCAGGCACTCGAGAAGCGGCCGAACAATGGCCACGCCTGGTTGGGCATCGCGCGGTCTCATGAGATGGCTGGCAGCAAGGATCAAGCTCGGAAGTCTTACCTACGCTTTCTCGAAGTCTGGCGGGATGCCGATCGGGATCTGCCCCAGGTCCAGCAGGCTGAGGCGTGGCTGGCCAAGAACCCTTGAGGGACGGCGAACAGTTTCTGGGTAGGGTGCGGACCCGTCGAGACTTTCTGCGTCGATCTCTGGGTGTCGGAGCGGCTCTGGGCTTCGGGAGTCTGGCCGACGTCGAGCCCGTGTTGGCCGCCGGACCCAAGCCGGAGGGAGTCTTGGTCGGCGAGCTGCCTTTTCAGGCCGAGCCGAACGTCCCGTATCACCTCAAGCAATACTCCGGTCTCGACGCCAGGCGGTACACGGACCTCTCCTTGGTGTCTTCGGATCGGTTGGTGACGCCGGCCGAAGAGTTCTACCTTCGCACCGAGCGGCCCGATCGGTGGAATGCATCGCGTCCCTGGCGGGTCCGGATCGACGGGCGGGTCGAAAAGCCACTGGAACTTGCTCCGGACGAACTCAGTCCGTTGGTCGTCGCCCGAGGTACTCATCTGCTCGAATGTGCTGGCAATGCCCGCTTCTTTCGTTTCGGCCTGATGAGTGCCGCGGAGTGGTCCGGCGTGCCTTTAACTCGACTGCTGGCCCGGGCGCGACCCCGGGCGGAGGCGACGTCGGTCCGGATCGTGGGTTTTGATGATCACTCCCAGTCGTCGAGCAACTCGACGGCGGGCTGTAGCTGGATCTTCACCCGCGAGCAGCTGGAATCTTCCGGCGCGTTTCTCGCCACCGCGATGAATGGGCGGTCGCTGCCGGCTGACCACGGCTATCCCGTGCGCTTGGTGGTGCCAGGGTGGTATGCCTGCTGTTGCATCAAATGGGTTCAGCGGATCGAATGGGTGGGCGGCGATCAGCCTGCGACCTCACAAATGCGGGAATTCGCTCTGCGAACCCACCAAGGCGGGGTGCCTGAACGCGCTGCTGACTATCGACCCGCGATCATCGGTCGCAGTGCGCTACCGATTCGGGTGGAGAAATGGCGCGCTGGCGATCGGATTCAATATCGCGTTGTCGGCATCGACTGGGGCGGCGACCGCTCGAGCGGCCGTTTGCAAATCCGCTTCCGACCCATGGATCCCTATCAGCCGGTGGAGACGCAGCCGTCGTCGTCCTCGCCCACCACCTGGGCGCTCTGGTCCCACACCTGGTCGCCGACCGTGCCTGGCAAATATTTGATTCAGCTCGACGTTGACGCTGCGAAGGCGTGGACGCCCAGACTCGACGCTGGCCATTTTGCCCGGGGTGTCGACGTCGACGAAGTCTGAATCAGGAGCGCCGACCTTCAAGACATCGGCAAGGCGTCGGGCTTGAGATCGACTCAGCGCTCCCGCGGCGTGACTTGGATCTCGAAGGCGACAGGCTCTTGCTCAGGGGCGTGGTGCCACTTTTTCACCACTTGAGCCAGCTGGATCGTGACTCGGTACTTGCCGGGAGGCAAGAATTCCAAGCCTCTCGCCGCACGTAGCACAACGGGTTGCCAAATCGACTCCCCTGGGTAAAGGGTGCGCGGAAAGTTCACCCAAGACTGGGCAGCATAGGGTTTGTTGGGGTCGGAATACCATTGGACCAGGAGGCCGACGCTATGCTCTTGATCCCAAGTCTGGCGTCGCCACCGAGCGGCGGTTGCTAATCCGCCACGGTGCGGCCATGGCACATTTCCCTGATGGTCCACCTCAACGCCGATCGTGAGGTATTCGTCCTGTCGGATCTGTGACGGTTCCGGTACGGCCAGCTGCAATCTGGCGCGTAGGGCGTCGTCGTTGAATGGGGCTGGAAAGTCCTTGGGTAAGAGCCATTGCCGTTCCGCGAGCGTGTCTTGGAGGGGGCCTGGCAGTACCCAAAGGCCCTGGATGAAGGGCTCGATCGTCAGATTCTCCAGGCCGATCAGGCGAGCCCCTGGGTAGGACCGGTTGAAATTCAGCCGGCTGCTCAGGACGAGTTGGCTGGCCGGTCGACGGACTTTTCCTGGCAGGATCTCATAGTCGAACTCCGGCAGAAAGTAAGCGACGTTCAGGAAGTTGAAGCCGTTTCGACGCCTAGGGTCCCAGTAGACGGTGTCGGGCTTGGGCTCAATCATCTTGAGACGCTGGATGAGTGCCTGCTGATCGGCGATGCGGTCGTGACGCCGGAGCCACGTGTCGTGATAGGTCGCCAGCGTCGATAGACAGAACAGGAGGGTGAGTGCGACGACTCCCCAACGCCAGCGATAGGCGAATAATGCACCGAGCCATAGCAAGACGACACCCGCGGCCGCAGACGACCTCAAGACTCCCCATCCGAACAGCTCGGAATGAAGAGTCAAGGCACAGGCGTTGAAGCTGTGAGGCAGGATGTTCATCGACGGGATCCAGTATTGAGCCAGGATCCAGCCCAACGCGCCGAGCAGAGCCAAGGTGGCCACAGTGCTGGCTGCCCATCGCAGGCGCAGCTTGCCAGCGCTTTGTAGTGCGAGCAGCGCGACCACCAGGAGTGGCAGCAGCACACCCTCGTTGTAACGGCCGTAGACGCGGAATGTGAAGCGTTCCCAGGCCTGGGACAGGTACACCACGGAGACCGCAAAGACGCTCACAGAGCTGCCGATGAGTGCCAGCCAATAGAGCGATGGCACGCTCCAGCGGTCCTGACCCGTGAGGGGGCTCGCCGGCTTTCGCGACAGCCAGCCGAAGAGCAGCCCCGCGACGAGAACGCCGCAGGTGGCGAGGCCGAGATACCAGAACTGACCACAAAGCGTGACCAAGATCGGTACGACTCGCCTTCCGGAAAGCAAGACGTTGAGATGATCCCGGAGGTGGGTTCCTGTCAACGCTTCGGATCGAGTGAGCCAGAGAGCGAAGCCCACGAGGAGCGCCGCCAAGCCCGCGACCCAGTAAGGCCCGGCACGGGTCGCGGATTGAGATCTTTGACGCCAGCTCAGCAGCAGGGAAACAGCAAATGTTGCCAAGGTCACAGCCACGATCGCGGCGGCTCGTTCGTGAATCGCGATCAAGCCGGCCGCCGTCGCCACGCAAGCCAACCAGCGCCACCAGCGCGGACGGGTCAGCGCGGAAGCCGCGGCCAAGGCATAAAGAAAGAACGCCGGCATGAAGGCGTTGGCGCTCATCGCGCTCGTGCTGTAGAGCATCGCGGCCGGATAGACGCTGACGCAGAGGGCGATCAGCATGCGATCGACCCAGCCCACGTCTCGAAGTCTGCCGGCGAGAGCGAAGGCCAAGGGGTAGATCAAGGACATCAGAAAGGCATTGATGACCTGGACTCTCTTGATGGCGGCGCCCGGATCTTCCCCGAAGAAAAACGCCGGAGTGATCAGCAGTGGATAGCCGACTCGGTAGAGGAGGTTCATCCTAGGATCGACTTGATCCTCGCCGGTGGCCAGGTAGCGAGCCTGGCCCAGGAACTTGAGCTCGTCGGGGGTAACGACGACGTCCAAAGGCCAGGCCAGCCAGATTCTGGCCGCCACTAGCAGCAGATAAGGGATCAGGATAAAGCGGGCTGCGTCTTTCAAGACGGATTGACCGAGTCTGCCGGCCGAGCAGGTCTGTCGAGAAGGTCTCGGCCCAGGATGAAGTCCCGGACCGCACTCAGGATTACTGCGTGGTTTTCTGCTGTGTGGCTTTCTGCCTGTTCTTCTTCTTGCCCCACAGCTTCCATTTTTCAGGGAAGAGCTTGAGGAAGACGATGCGCGCCGCGATGTCGCCCTCACCCGGGCCATCGAGGGCATAACCGATTTCGAAGTTGGTCAGGAGGTCCCAAGGTAGGGCGAGGGAGCCGCCGATACCGATACCGGCCAAGAGCTCGTCTTCGAGGCCGGTCTCCTCGTTGGTCGCCCATACGGCATCGGCCTCGAGCTCGACGCGCAGCAGATTACCGACGTTGACACCGGTTTCGAGGTGGATGCCGTCGGCCTCATCCGCACGCACCAGACCGCTCTGATAGCCACCGACGGAAGAATCGCCGAAGATGCCGAAGTCATAGCGTGAGAAGCGGTCAAGGTCTGAACCGTCGAGATGCTCGAGTCCGATGCTGAGGGTGCGAAACTTGCTGAAGAACCACGTCTTGGCAAAGGTTGCCTGCCAGCGCACGTAGTCTTCCTGGTCGGGCGAGAACTCGGTGTTGCCCGGTAGGCCCCAGAACTCCCAGTCGGAGCGGCTCGAGTAGCTACCTTGAAGCTCGAATTGATACCCGCCGCGCTTGTACTGCAACTCGGTCTGGAAGGTATGCGTCAGGGTGTCCTGCGGCAGCACGAATTCCGGCGCGGTGTCGTCGGCGGTGTCAAAAGCACTGAACGATGCGCGATAGGTGAAGTCGAGCTTGGCGAAATTGCCCAGAGGTCGCCCGAGAAAAGCGGCGATCGAGCCGTTCAAGCTCTCGATCTCTTCGCCCGGCACCTCCCGGCCATCGCGGTAGAGCTCGTCGCCGGTGGGAATCAGGAAACCGAAGATGTTGAGGCCGGCGTCCCATCGACTGCCGAAGAGGCGGGGCTCGGCGTAGTTGACGGTCAACAGCGGCCCAGCAAAGAAGACGTTGAGCTGATTGCCGGTGTCTCTCCAGTCGAGGTTCAGGTAGTTGATGCCGGCGAGCGGAATCGGGAAGTCGACGGACTCGTCCCAGAAGACGCCGGCGGCGACAAAGTAACGACTGGTGTCCGGTTCTTCCTCAACCACGCGCTGGCCATCATCTCCTTTTTTCAGGTATTTCATGCCCGCGTCGGTGTCGCGCACCATGGTCAGCTCTGAGGCATAGGCTTCCTTGCGCTTCTGGTCGAAGTCTTCCGGGTTGATCCGCACGTCGGTCAGTTTGGTCTCGGTCTCGATCGGCACCGTGGCGTTCAAGATCGATAGCAATTGCTGACCAACGACACGCAGAGGCAGAAAGTAGCTGTCGCGCGACCACGAGGCCGGACGGCCCATGGCGTCGATCGGCGAAAAGGTCATGGTCTCCTCGTTGGAGATCACGTCCCCTTCCAGCCCTAACTGGACGGCCCGCGTGCGCACCCGGGCATAGATCTCGCGATCGACCCAGACCGTGCCTTGATGCAGGCCGCGACCTGGCGTCGCCGCCAGCGGTCTGAAGTCGATCACCCAGCAATCGCGACCCTCGACGGTGTCCGTGCCTCGCAAGCGGTAGCTGTATTCCTTGGAAAAGTTGATGGTCAGCGGTAGGACTGCGGCTTTCTCTGGCTGGATCAACGGGAGTTGTGGGATCTTCTTGCCGCGCCACTTGACGCCATCGACATAGAAGGTCTCCCACGCCCAGTCGAAACCCTCGCCGCGCCGAAAAAAGAAGTCGCCTTCGTAAGCGGCGTCGATCGCCGCCGGGCCGGACTGAAAGCGGAGGTGCAGGATGTTGCGCGCCTGGTAATGGGTAACGCGTCGAGCCTGGTCGTCCTCGAAGGCTTGAAGCCGGCGTAAGATTTCCTCCACCGGCATCTGACGCTCGTCCGCGACGTCGACCTTTTCTTCAAGTCCCTCGAGTTCAGCAGCGCTCATCCGCTCCAGGCGCAAGAGCACCACCGGCCCGGGTTCGTCGATCGGCAGCACCAGTCCGCGGGCGGTGCGCCGCTGACCGAAGACCGAGCCCTCTTCGCCGGTCTCCAAATCGACGGTATTCGGGGTCCTGAGTTGCGGATCCTCGAAGAAGAGTTGTAGCTGGTCGCTGCCGGCAGGAGTCTCGGCGATCACTCGCAGTCCCAGATCCTCGCCACGGACAAACGTCCAGGCGCGCTCGGTGCCCGCGGGCTGGGTCGTCGGGTCGTGGGAAAGGTCGCCCTGAAACTCCCGCGCCAGGAGCTTCAGGGGCCGTAGGTCCGACTTCGGATCCGGCAGGTCGAAAAGAGTGACGCCAAAGCCGGCGACGGCATAATCCGCGGCCTGGGACAGGGTGTGCTCGGCAGGGTCTGGCCAAGCGAGCGCGTCGAGCACGATCGGTTTGCCCGGGTCGAGCTCGCGGACGGTGGCGATCGCGGCCTCAAGGGCGTCTCGGGGCGCCGGTTGGAAAGCGATGCCGTCCGCATACGCCGCGATTTCTTCCGCGTACAGAGTGCGCAGCATCGCCAAGTCGGGCGCCAGCGGACCGGCGATCACTCGGGCGTCGCCGCGGCTGCCGGTGACCGCGACCGCGGCACGCTTGAGCAGAAATGCAAAGTCGGCGGGTTTCTCGGTCGCCGGCTCCCAGGCGATTTGAAAGTGAGCCCGCTCTCCCGAGGACCTGGCCAGGCGCGCCAGTTCTTTGAGCTCGACTTCGAGCTGTTCGAGATTCTCCGTCACCGGAGCCGGGGTCTGGAATCGTGCGATCGCCCAGGGCGTGCCGCCGGCGTCGCGGACCGCCGAAAAGGCATCGGCGTCGGCGCTGCCGTCGAGCTCGGCGGGCCAAGCGACGTAAAAGCGAGCTTCGCCCTCGAGGGCAGGCTCGGCCGTTAGCGCGCGGAGGATGGTCGAGGGGTCTGCCACCCGCACCCCGGCACACGGCCGGCACGGCGGAGACGCGGCGCTGGCTGCGGTCGCGGTCCACAGCGCGGTCAAAACGAGGCCAAAGCAAGCGAGGCAAATCCTGGTAAGGAGTTCTGGTCTTCTCATGATGACGAAGCATATTGCGCGGTAGGGAGGTTGTCACGTTCGGCATCGCCTAGAGGCCGCGATGACGGCTGGTCCAGGATGGCCGGGATACATCATGTTGCGACAATCCTGCTAGGATCATGCCAATTATGGAATTTTCTGGTCGTTTAGCCTCATTTCCGATCGCCGAGCTGCTGACCTGGGCAGCGAACGATCGGCGGACCGGCGCCCTGGTCCTGCGCCGCAGCAGTCGCGAAAAGCGCATTTACTTCGAGGGCGGTGAAATCGTCGCCTGTCTGACCGACTCGACCACTGAGTTCTATGGTCAGCATTTGCTGCTCGAAGGGCACCTCAAGCCGGACGTCCTGACCCGCTGTTTGGTGCTCTGCCAGGAAGAGGGCAAGCGGCTGGGGGCCGCTTTGGTCGAACAAGGCGCCCTGGACCGCGCGGTGGTCGAACGCACCCTGGCCGAGCAGATCGAAGACCTGATCTGCGACGTCTTTTTGTGGGACCGAGGCATCTTCTTCTTCCAGTCCGACCAACCTCCGGAAGAAGACATCCTGGCAGAACCCATCAACACTCTAGGCTTGGTGCTCGAAGGTTCGCGCTGGGTCGACGAACTGATCCGCATTCGCGAGGTGCTCACCCACGACCATCTCTTCCTCCGACGGATCACCCATGAAGAACCCGCTGATCTGAGCCCACGGGGGGCTGCGATCTTTCGCAAGGTGAGTAGCGCGATGACGATCGCCAAGCTCTACAAGCTCACCGGAGGGTCCTATTTCCGCTTCTTGGCCGAAGCCAGTCACCTGGCACAAGCGAAGGTGCTCAAGGTGATCGATCAGGGAAAGTCGACCCCGAAGTCGACCCATGAGATCCCATTGTCAAATCTGTTGCTCGAGCAGGCGGCCGAAGAGCAGCTGTCGCACACCAAGACCGACACTATCCCCCTCGCCGTCGTCGGCGGCCTGGTTCCGGTTTGGGCACGGGAGCCGAAAAGAGATACCTGGCCGAGTCTGTCGAGCTCGGAACGCGATTTCCTGACCCGCATCGACGGCAAAACGCGACTTGAGAATCTACTGTCGAGCGTTCCGGAGGCCCGCACTCAGGAGACGGAGATGCTCGCCGTCCAGCTCGGTAAAGGATCGGTCGCTTTGGTCCCTGCACCCCTCGAGGAACTCGAAGCAGAAGCCGACCGAGAGCAGACGCCGGTCAAGCGCCGGTGGTGGCGGCCTTTCTGGAGCCGATAGCGCGACTTGACTCGTCCGGGCCTGCCTAACTAGCTAACTAGATGCCGTTCCGAAAGAGCGAAAAGTCGGCCCTCAAGGAGGCTGGCTGAGTGAGGACGGCCGAGGACTGTTTGAGCAACTCTTCAGCTGGACTCCCCGCAAACGTGGGCAAATAGAAACTTGCCCAGAATTGCAGGCCCCCAGGCGAGTTCCGCAGGCCGCCCACAGCCGGCCAGACTCCATGCCGAGACCCATCTCGGGACGGCATCCAACTAAGTGCGCCAGCGCGGTAAGAGCGGCCTGACTCCCATCAGGAACATATGCATATAGCCGTGCAAGAAGAGGTAGAGGAAGGGGATGGATAGCCACATCTCGAGTCGCACGGCGGCAATGAAGCAAGCGACGAAGTAGAACGCAAAGAGCGCTTCCAGATAGAAGGTGACGTCATGCGGCAAGCGGTATTGCTTACCGGCCCAGCCGTCGCCTTGACCTTCGATGCGGTATTTAGGGGTGCGATGGAAGATTCCGCCATCGCTCAAGAAGCCGGAGATCACGGCTCGCGCGTTGTTGACCGCGAGTCCGATGCCGAGGCCCATGACCGCAGGCAGTTGCCACCAACGACTTCGCCAGTGCAGCTCCGGCCGCCCGTCAGGCCCGGTGGAGCGTTGGCTGACCGCATAAAAGAGGATCACCGAAACGGTCGCGGCCCCGAACAGCGGTAGGTCGATGGCCAACAGTTTCCACATCTCTTCGCCGCGACGTAGGACCATCGCCGGGAAGATCAACAGCGATAGGAAAACCATCAGCAGATAGGTTGAGTTCGCCGTCAGGTGAACAAAAGCCTCGAGCTTGGTCCTGAGCGAGATCGGAGCCCGAAGCACCGTGCCCAAGAGTTTGCGGGCGGTTTGCACGGATCCTTTGGCCCAACGATTTTGCTGGCTCTTGTAGGCGTTGATCTCCGCCGGCAGCTCGGCCGGAACGACCAGATCGGGAAGGTAGCGAAATTTCCAACCGGCGAGCTGTGCGCGATAAGAGAGATCAAGGTCTTCGGTCAGAGTGTCGTGCGTCCAGCCGCCCGCGCTTTCGATCGCTTGCCGGCGCCAGAGCCCGGCGGTGCCGTTGAAGTTGAAGAAGCAGCCTCCGCGATCACGCGCCGCGTGCTCGACGACGAAATGGCCGTCGAGAAGAATCGCCTGGGCCCGGGTCAGGAGTGAATAGTCGCGATTGATGTGCCCCCAGCGCGCCTGCACCATGCCGACGTTGTCGTCCTCGAAGTGGGGCACGCTGCGGCGCAAGAACTCGGGACAAGGGACAAAGTCGGCGTCGAAGACGGCCACCAGCTCGCCGCGAGCCTGCTCGAGTCCGGCGGCCAGGGCGCCTGCTTTGAAACCTGGACGGTCACGGCGGTGTAGGTGATGGATGTCAAAGCCTTGGCTTCGTTTGTGCTCCACCAACTCCGCGATCAACTCGACGGTTTCGTCGGTCGAGTCGTCGAGGACCTGGATCTCTAATCGATCACGTGGATAATCTAGGTTGCAGACCGCCTCGACCAACCGCTCGGCCACGTATTTCTCATTGAAGATCGGTAGTTGCACGGTGACGAGAGGCCACTCCGACGGCGGTTCTGGAGAGAGTGGCGCGACCCGTCCGGTGCGCCAGAAAGTGATCACCAACGCCAGGCGATGGGTTCCGTAACAGGCCAAGATCCCCAAAATCAGGTAGTAGAGTGTCAGGATCGACCCGCTCAACCACTCGTTCATCGCTCGTCGTTCTCCTCGATCAGGTCCGTCATCGGAGCGTGGTGAGCGCCATATGGCCGCTCGTCGGCGCGCATCTCGTGCTCACTGCGACCGGCGATCCGGCCGCAAGGCCTCTGCTCACGCTCCTGATTCTGGCTTTCGCTTTCGCTTTTTTCGCTCGAGCGGGCAACCGCCTTGAGCAGGTCGCCGAGCCCGCCACCATCCTGTGGGTCGCACTCGTCCTAAGAGCTCTCTTGCTGCCTCTACCTCCGACGTTGTCGGACGATACTCTGCGATACGTCTGGGACGGAAAAGTTGTGCGCTCGGGGCTCAATCCGTATCGGCTGGCGCCGGAGTCTTTAGAGCTCGAGCCTCTGCGCGATGAGTTGTGGGAAAGGATGCCCCACCAGCATGTGCCAACAGTATACCCGCCGCTGGCGTTGACGTTGTTCAGCACGGCCAGCGCGATGCCCCTGCCCTTGGTGAGTGTCAAGATTCTACTCACTCTGGTCGAGATGGTTGGATGCTGGTTGCTGATTCGCCTCGCACTCCGGCTCGATCTGCCAGCCGGCCGCGCCATCTGGTACTGCTGGAACCCGCTGGTCTGCCTGGAAGTCGCGGGGATGGGGCACGTCGACGCCATGGTGGTGACGGCCACTGTCGCCAGCGTCTTGTGCCTGGTCTCTGGGCGGCAGCAGAAGCTGGCGGCAGCGGCGGCCACGGCCGGTGTTTTGTCCAAGCTAGTGCCGCTGATCGCGTTGCCGATGTGGGCACGCCAGAGTCGGCGACCCGTGGTGTATCTGTTGACTGCATTGGTGTTGCTCACACTAAGCCTGTTGCCGGTCGTGGTTTCGGTCGGGGGAATCCCGCCGGGTCTCGTCACGTATGGTGTGTCCTGGGAATTCAATGGGCCCATCTACGAGCCGTTGTGGCGAGTGTTCGACTGGATCACTCTCGATTCGGTCGTCAAAAGTGGGCTCGACGAACTCAAACAACTGACCGGCCGGCATGATTTCTGGAACCGTTTTTATCCGCTGATTTATCCCCAACTGTTGGCCAAGGGGGTGCTCGCTTTGGCTTTTCTGGGCTTCGTTGGTGTCTGTCTGTTCTCCCGGCATCCGGTCCTCGGTAGCGGCGCGCTTTTCGGCGGACTCATCTTGTGTGCCGCGACCGTCTATCCTTGGTATTTGCTCTGGGTTTTGCCCTGGGCAGCTCTGGCGCGTCACCGAGCTTGGTTGCTGTTGTCTGCTCTGATGCCTTGGGTCTATCTGCCTCAGGTGATGGACTTTCCTCTCTATCCGTGGCTCTTCGCAGGAGTCTGGGGCCCGTTCTTCCTACTTCTTTGCTTCACCCGATGGACTATCGACTGACTTTGGCGTATCTCGGCGCGGCCTACGCCGGCTGGCAACGCCAGCCCAACGCGCTTGCCGTACAGCAAGTGGTGGAAGAAGCGCTTAGTGATTTGCTCGGGCTTGACATTGTCATCCATGGCGCGGGTCGGACTGACGCAGGTGTTCACGCCCGTGGCCAGACGGCCCACCTGCGGCTGGACGAGCCTTTCCCTTTGAAAGGCCTCGTCCACGGCACCAATCATCGGCTGCCTCCGGATATACGGTTGCTCGCCGCCCATCGGATGCCTATGGGCTTTCACGCTCGCAAGTCGGTGCTCGGCAAGGAGTACCTCTACCGGCTTTATCGGGGCCGTGTCGTGCCGCCTTTGGACGAACCCTACGCCATGCGAGCACCCCAGCGACTTCAGATCGCTGGGATGCGACGGGCCGCCGCCATTTTGGTCGGCCGCCACGACTTCAGCGCCTTCGCGTCGGCAGGTGGAAGTCACCGGCAGCCCTATCGGCAGATCTTTGGCGCGACCCTCGAGGAGAACGGCCGTGAGCTGTGCCTGCGTTTCGTCGGTGATGGTTTTTTGCGGGGAATGGTTCGTGCCATGGTTGGGACTTTGCTCGAGATCGGTATCGGTCGGCGCTCTGCTTCGTCGATCGCCGAACTGCTGACCGGCCGGCCGCGGTCGGAAGCCGGGCCGAGCGCTGAAGCGCAAGGCTTGACTCTCGAGCGGGTGATCTATCCGCCGCACTGGCAGCCGCTCTCGGGCTATGAAGCGTAAATGGATTCGCTGTGTTAACTTCCGCGGGAATGCACAACTCGAGAGTCACCGGATGAGCGGCACCGGCCAACGCTTGCTGACCGCATTGATCGGGCTACCTCTGACGCTGGCGGTGGTTTTTCTCGCGCCAGACGCCTTGGCGTTTGCCGTGTTTCTAGGGGCTTTTTTCCTGGCCGCGGTCGAGTTGCTGCCGATGGCCCGCCACACCGCCCCTTCCGCGCCGCTCGGAAGCCTTCTGCTGTGGGTCCCCGTCACCTCGATCGCAGGGTTTTTCCTGCTTCAAGCCGGCCCATCACAAGTTCCGGTGTGGTGGCTACTCGCTACCCTTAGTCTGATCGTCATCATCGCTAGCTGCACGATCCTGTTCGGTGGCACCGAGATGCAGGATGGCCTTGCCGCGATGGGCATCCTGGCTTTCGCAACGCCCTTATTTGCCGTGCCGCCACTGTTCCTGTGCTGGCTGCGGGCGAGTGACCCGTGGTTGCTGGTGGCGCTGTTGGCGGTGGTTTGGCTCGGGGACTCGGCGGCTTGGGCGGTCGGTAAATCGATTGGGCGACACAAGCTGGCGCCCAGCGTCAGCCCGAAAAAGACCTGGGAAGGCACGGCCGCCGGTCTTTCGGCGGGGTTGCTCGCCATGGCGCTGTGGAGTCTCCTGCGTTTGGGTGAGCTGCGGCTCGAGCTGCTAGGGGTCGCCATCCTGACGGCGGTGGTGGCACAGCTGGGTGATCTTGTGGAGTCGGTGATCAAGCGGGGAGCGGGGATCAAGGACTCTTCCAATCTTCTCCCTGGACATGGCGGCTTCTTCGATCGCCTGGATGCGCTGCTGCTGGCGACGCCAGTGTACGTGGTAGGCTTGAGAATCGTCGGTGTCGAAACGCTGATCCCGTCCTAGAAATCCTCGGATCACCAGATCGACGATTCTTAGCACCTGCAGCGCCGATCCGTCGCGCTCTTTTTTCGAGCCATGGGTACTTTTCTGACCAGCGTTCCCGCGTTTCTCTTCGCTCTCGGCGCGATCGTCTTCGTCCATGAGCTTGGCCACCACTTGGTCGCCAAGTTTTTCGGCGTCCGCGTGATGGTATTCTCGCTCGGTTTTGGCCGAAGGCTGTGGGGTTTCGAGCGATCAGGCACGGACTACCGCATCTCCTTGATCCCCCTCGGCGGTTACGTCCGCATGGGGGGCGAGCTGCCGGAAGAGCGCACCGGCGACGCGAGTGATTTCCTCTCGAAACCTCGCTGGCAGCGCATCCTGGTTTACCTGGCGGGACCGGCGATGAACGTCGTCTTGTCCGTTGCATTGATTGCCGCGGTCTTCATGGTCGGCATCGAGATGCAGGCGATGCAGGATATCCCTTCGGTGATCGGCACCGTCGAGGATGGGTCGGCAGCCGCGGCGGCGGGTCTGGTCCCGGGGGACCAGATCGTTCGAATCCATGGCGAGACGGTCGACAAGTGGAAAGATGTTGCCTTTGCCTTCGCGACTTCTCCGGAGCGACCGGTACCGGTCGAGGTGAGGCGTGGCGGTTCGTTGGTGCGTGCCGTCGTGACTCCGAAAATGGTGCCGCGATACGAATTCGGCGATGCTGGGATTTACCCGAAACGATTGCTCAGAATGTCCCGAATCCTTGCCGACAGCCCGGCCGACCGTGCAGGCTTCAAGTCGGGGGACGAGGTGCGCCGTGTCGATGGCCGCGCGATGAGTGACGTCGATGAATTCATCTCTTATGTTCAAGGCCACGCCGGCGCCGAGATCCAGCTCGAGGTCCTCCGTCGCAAGGTCTCGCTTTGGAGAGCGGCCCGGGAGCAGACTCTGACCTTGGCGGTCACGCCGCAAGACATCTCAGGAAAAGGGCGAATCGGCGTAGAGCTCGGCTCTTATCGTCGCTTGCCGCTGCCCGAGGCCGTGATCGAGTCGGTCAAATACAACGTCGAGATCATCGACAAGAGCGTGCAGGTGTTGGGCATGCTCCTGTCGAACGAGATCGCCCCCAAGAGTGCGCTTTCGGGGCCGATCGAGATCGCCGCCTGGAGTGGCCGCGCGGCACAGAGGAGTTTCAAAGAGCTGCTTTACACCATCGGGTTCTTGTCGATCTCGATCGGCTTCATGAACCTGTTGCCGATCCCGGTACTCGATGGTGGCCACATCTCGATCCTGTTGGTCGAGAGCCTGATGCGTCGCGATCTATCGCTGGGGATCAAAGAGCGCATCACCCAGCTCGGGTTCATGATGCTCATGACGTTGATGGCGGTCGTCATTTTCTTCGACCTGTCGAAGAACCTGCCGGCATTGTTTTCGGGCTGAAGTTTCGGGCTGAAATGCAGATCCGTCGAGTCTCGATTCTAAGCAGATCTGTCCAGGCTCGCCGACGGTCTGTCCGGAGGACCGGACAGGAGTGGTAGACTGGACCCATGTGGCGAAAGCTCGCACGTGCCGCCGGATGCCTCGGCTATCTGGGCCTCCTGACGGTGGTTTTTGCCCTGGTGTCCTACTTCGCTTTCAGCAGCTTTGTCCGCCGCGGGGTGACCTCCACCCCCGAGCTCTATGGGCTGAGCGAAGAAGAGGCGGAAGCGCTGCTTGCCGATCAAGGCCTGCGCCTGGAATGGTCGGAGGAGGGCGAGCGTTTTGACGAGCAAGTGGCGGCCGGGCACGTGTTGATCCAGCGGCCGAGAGCAGGAACGCTGGTCAAGCGTGGGGTTGCAGTCACCGTCGTTATGTCGCGGGGACCGCAGCGAATCGAAGTTCCCACCGTCGTCGGCACCGCCCGGCAAGCCGCTCAGGTGACCCTCGCCGCGGCGGGACTGACGGTCGGTCGCGCGATCAACGTCTATTCGGAACAGGGGGCGCCTGGCATCGTGGTTGCACAAGATCCGCCGGGCGGCGCCCGGGCAGAGCGCGATGCCGCCGTCGATCTCTTCCTGGCTCTCGAGAACCGCAGTGAGACTTATCTGATGCCAGACCTTGTCAATCATGATTACGATCAGGTGCGAAGCTACTTCGAACGGCTTGGCTTTCGCCTCGGTCGGGTCAGTTATGAAACCTACGATGGCGTCCCGCCGGGAACCGTCTTGCGCCAATATCCACTCGCCGGACATCCGCTACATCGCGGCGACGTCATCGCGCTCGGGGTCGTGGCGCCGGAAGAGGCCACGGTCGAGCTCGGCGAGTCAGAGTCTGGCGAGTTACCGCCCGATACTTCCGCAGCTGAGATGGCCGCCGCGGGAAATCTCGGCGGTGCACCATGAAGCTGGCACCATCACTTCTCGGTGCGGATCTGGCCGACTTGGCCAGCGCTCTGGAACAATGCGAGTCTGGAGGTGCCGACCTGGTGCATTTCGACGTCATGGACGGCCATTTTGTGCCGAATCTGACCTTCGGCATTCCGGTGCTCCAGGCGGTGGCGACTCGTACCGATTTGCCGATCGACGTTCATCTCATGGTCGAGCATCCCGATCGTCTGCTCGACGCTTACCTCGAGGCGGGAGCCTCCTGGGTTTCGGTCCACTGGGAAGCCGCGACTCACCTCGACCGAACCATGGCGCGAATTCAAGAAGCGGGCGCGAAAGCCGGCGTTGCTCTCAATCCGGCAACGCCCATCCATGGGCTGATAGATATCCTGCCTCGTCTCGACTTCGTGGTTTTGATGTCGGTGAACCCCGGCTTCGGCGGTCAGGATTTCTTGCCTTATGTCCTGCAGAAATCACAGCGTTTGCGTGAGATCATCAACCAGCGTAAGCTTTCGGTGTCGATCGAAATGGATGGTGGCATCGGACCAGGCAACATCCACCAAGTTACGGCTTCAGGCGTCGATGTTTGTGTCGCCGGGTCGGCCGTATTCCGACATGAAGATCCAGCTGGCGCGATGCGCCAGCTCCGGCGGGCTGCGGAGTAGACCCGATATGAAACGACTGACCGCGATGAAGCGACTGACGACGTTTGTCTATGTTCCCGTGCTGATCCTGCTTGTGACCGCCGCTTGTGGTGGCAAGCGCGACGACCCGATTCTGAGGCTCTCGGCGAATGAAGCACTCGAGCTCGGCAAGCAATTCATGGAAGAAGAGAAATACTTTAAGGCTCGAAGGCATCTCACCCATGCCTTTGAGGTCGAGCCGAACTCACGCAGTGGTCGTGAGGCCCTGTTGCTCGCTGCGGATGCCTATTTTCTGCACGGCGGCTCGGACAACTACATCAAGTGTGAAGCCAAATATCGGGACTTCTTGAATCGTTTCCCGACCAGCGACAAGGCCGACTACGCTCAATTCCGTGTCGCCAGCTGCCTGGCCAAGCGGGTCGAAAAGCCGGATCGCGATCAGAAAGTCACCCTCGACGCTCTGCGGGCGTTCGAAGAATTACTTCGCCTCTATCCCAACAGCGAGTACGTTCCTGAGGCTCGGGCCGAGATTCGCACCGTCAACAATCGGCTGGCGGCCCACGAGTTGGTCGTCGGCGATTTCTACTCGAACTTCTATGGCAAGGGCATCTGCCTGGCGACGATCAACCGACTCGAGAAATTGCCGGAGCAATATCCTGAATTCGATCAGATGGACGCGGTGCATTACCATCTGGGAGTGGCTTACCGCCGCTGTCGCAGGATGGACGATGCAGATCGCGAGTTCGAAACGCTTCGGCGCGATTTCTCGGACAGTCCGTTCGTCGAGAAGGTTGAGAAGTTCGAGAAAGAATTTGCCAAAGAGTTGGTGAAAGCAGCGAAGAAAGCGAACTGATCCGATGGAACGGGAGGCGCGAAGCACGGTTTTTCGTGGGTTGATCATCAGCACGGCGATGCTGATCGGTGCGTGCTCCAGCAACCTGCTGAACACAGGAGCTGCAGATCCGGGAGAAGTCGACACGCTGAAACGGCGTGCCAATGAATGGCAGAAGCGAGCGACGGTCGCCGAGCTCGAGAACGAAAGGCTCAAGCGCAAGATCGCCCGTCTGGAAACAGATCTCGAAGAAAGCCGTCAAGCATCCCCGCCAGCGGAACCTGTCGAGGTTGAACCGATCGAAGATGAGACGACCGCTTCCGCCGCGATCGGGCTCGACCAAGAGATCGAAGAAACTGATCTGGACGAGCCTCCGCCGATCCCTCCGGCACCAGGGCCCAGCCCAGAGCTCGAGGCGCCGATCGCGGGCCCAGTGCTTAGCGAAGCAACATCGACTGAAACTCCGGTCGAGCCTGGAGACGAAGCAATCGGGGAGTTCTCTGCGCCCTCGGCATCGGGCCAGGCGCTTTACGATGAAGGTTATACCCTCTTCCACGAGAAGCGCTATGAAGAAGCGGAAGCGCGTTTCGGTCGCTACATCGAGCTCTATCCGCAGACCGACCTCGCGGATAACGCACTCTTCTGGATCGGAGAGTGTCGCTACGCCCAAGGCGAGTACAGCTCTGCGCTCGAAGCGTTCACTGACGCGGTCGAGCGTTATCCGCACAGCAACAAAGTCAGCGATGCTCTGTTCAAGGCTGGCAAGTGCCTGGAAGCGCTCGGAGAGACGCGACAGGCTGTGCGTACCTATGAAGAGGTCGTCTCACGTTTTCCGGGCTCCTCATCGGCGGCTCGAGCCCGCGATCGGCTGACTCAGCTACGTTAATTCACTGGCTGACACCGACGACGTCGCTGCCCGAGTCTTCCTTTGCCGGTGGCTTCCGATGGAAGCCACCCAAGTAGGTTGCACAAACTTTTGTGCATTGAATTCTTGACAGTGTGAAGTGAAACGAGGTAGCTTGACGTTTGGTTGCCCAATCGATGTATAGTAACCTCTCTATGGAAGAGCTTCCCCTTGCCCTGCAAGGATCGTCGCAAACCTCTTGGGAGGTAGCTGGACGACCAGTCTGGTATCACGAGTCGTGTCGCTCGCCAGCCCAAGGGGGCGAACGAGCTCGCCGCCGGGAGGCCCCGCGATGAGCCAACGAAGATCACTACGACAGCTACTCTTCTGCCTGGGTATTCTGGCAGTCTTCCCAGCCGTTGAAGCTCAACAGCCTCCGGGCGAGTTGAAGCGGGTGCAGGACCGATGGACCGCTTGGGCGCCACCCTCCCAAGCACCTGAGGGGAGCCAGGTATACATCGTCCAACCCGGGGACTCGCTCTGGAGTATCGCTGCGCGAATGCTTGGCGATCCGCACCTATGGCCTCAGATCTGGGATCAGAACCGGTACATTCTCGACGCCCATTGGA
Organism: Carybdea cf. marsupialis auct. non (Linnaeus, 1758); assembly: GCA_010016065.2. NCBI lineage: Eukaryota > Metazoa > Cnidaria > Cubozoa > Carybdeida > Carybdeidae > Carybdea > Carybdea cf. marsupialis auct. non (Linnaeus, 1758). The sequence continues at coordinate 127,042 of JAAAKL020000012.1, read as the reverse complement.
TCTATCCAGGAGACCCCCTCTACTTGACAGGCGCCGCGGTTCCGGAAGCCTTTGCCGACGCCAGTGGCGTCGCCGGTCCGCCGATTGAAGAGGTGACGGCAGGCTTGCCACCTGAAGGGGACGCGGCAGCCGCCGATCCGTTCGGCACTGTGCTGGAGGGGGCCCCGGAGGCCTCAGATCAACCTTTCTCCTTCACGGGTCGCGAGAAATTCGTCAACCCTGACGGGCCGGTGCCACTCGGCTACGAGTCGGACATCTACTGCACGGGTTACATCGGAGCTGACAGCGAACAGTTCCCTTACCGGATCGCCAGCTCCGAGTATGAGTTTTTGACGCCGACGCTCGATCCTGGCGACAACACGATCATCGAGGGTATCCACGGCAAGGCGAGCACCGAGAAATATGGGCTCGGGCTGGGCGACATCATCTACATCGACGGTGGTAGAGCGGACGGACTTTCCCCCGGTGAGCTGTTGACCGCCGTGCAGGCCAGCGAGAGGGTTGTTCACCCCGAGAGCAAGCGTTCGCTAGGGCGCTTGTACAAATACCTCGGACGCATCCGCGTACTCTCCGCTCAACCCGAGACTTCGATCGCTGAGATCGTTCAACTTTGTACACCGATTCCGGTAGGGACGGCACTCAAGATCTTCGAGCCTGAACCGGTTCCGCTCCGCAAAATGACGCCGATTCGGCCGGTTAACTTCCCTGTCGCTTCCGAAGAGCTCGAAGGGGCACCCACGATCGTGGTGGCTTGGGATAAGCTCTTGACCCTCGGTGCCGGATACTTGGTCTTCATCGATCAAGGAAAAAAAGAAGAAGAGATGGCTCCCGGTGATGTCTTCACGATTTATCGTCGGGGTCGGCGTGGCTTCCCGCCCACGGTGCTGGGTGAGCTGGCAGTGCTCTCTGTTTTTGAGGAAACAGCTCTGGCACGCATCCTCCGGTCGCGCTACACTGTCTTCGTCGGCGACGCCCTAAGCCTCAAGTAGGCTTCTTGAGGCGCAGCTGATGTTGACTTTCACTGATAGTCCGATGGATTGAAGATGGGCAGAAGGAACCTCAAGGACGGTCTCACCTTGATAGTCGACGAACTCGTTCGACAGGGAGTGACCCTCCAGCAAGCACGCCAGGAGTTCGAAAGGCAGTTCATCAAGGCATCCATTCGCTCAAATGGTGGTAATCTCTGCCAGTCGGCTCGCAGGCTCGGCGTTCATCGCAACACATTGCGCAATAAAGTGTCGAGCCTTGGAATCGACGTGCCGGAACGTCGGATCCAGCCCACGACGCCGACCAAGCCCTGATCCACAGTCCTGTCAGCTGGCGCGATTCTTGCGGCGAGTTGACACCCAGTTTGTGATTTCCTGATTCCCGCCAGAATTTCATACAGACCGCACTGGTTAGCCGCCGCTGCCCAAGGGCAGTTACTTCGAGCCGCCCTCGCGGACGCCGAGTCAGATCATCAAGCTCGGTCCTTGAGCCCCTCGGTTTTCCCAGTGCAACCCCCATGAGGGGCCTTCCGAAACTCATCAAAGAGGAACGACAATGCCAAGGGGACATTCACGTGTCGCGCTCCTGGCAGCGCTGCACTTCTTGATCATATGTGTCTTGCCTTCGACGACGACGTCGAATTCCATGGCCATCGAAACCATGATCGCCGATGCACCTAGCGCCGCAGAAATCGCACTTTTCGAAGAGCTCGTCGAATGGATCGACGAAGAGCAAGCTGCCTCTGAGAGGTCGCTGCGACGAGCGATTCGTGCGAGGTCAGAGAGCTTCCACGTTTTCTTGAACTATCTCGACGATGCCACCCGAGACGAACGGCTGTCCGCAGTTCCGTTCAGCGAAGCCATCCGCCAGTCCGCGCAGGCTCACGGCATTGACGCTCTGCTCATCGCAGCGATCATCGAAGCGGAATCGAGCTTTGATCCGTGTGCGATGTCTAACCGGGGCGCTGTTGGCCTGATGCAGGTCATGCCTGCTACCGCGGGCTCGACTCCGCTTGAAAGCTTGAGCGATCCGTCCCGCAATATCGATATCGGCACCGGCTACCTACGCTACTTGATGGACCTCTACGAAGGAGATCTGGAACTGGCGCTAGCAGCTTACAACGCAGGGCCTGCGAATGTACGCCGGTATGGAGGCTTGCCGCCCTTTCGAGAGACCGTTCGCTACGTGGAAAAGGTTCTTGGTCTCTACGTCGGGCATCATCAGCAAGCCTGGCGCGGTAGCGAGGCGGTTCAGACGCTGAGTTTGGCTGGCTGAGCGGTCAGCCTTTTTCCTCTTCCGGAACTTCGGACAGAGGTGGACTGGAATCGCCTTTCAGGCCGCGCTTGAAGTTGCTGATGCCTTCGCCAAGCCCCTTGCCGAGCTGGGGGAGGCGAGAAGCGCCAAAGAGCACGACGACGATGATGAGGATCACGACGAGCTCTTGAAATCCTAGGCCGGGCATGTCGGACTCCTTGTCGTAGCGAGGCCGTCAATGGCCTGCCAACCAGAGTCTAGCAGAGGTCGACCGACAGGTCACTCCGGCTAGAATAGCGTCAGAATGGCAGGGCCTTCGGTCTTTGTGTTTGACACTCCCGAGTTCCAACGGGATAATTTTCTGCTGCCTCTTAGTGAGGCATCACTGTCCAAGAGCCAACTCTGAAAGAATCGCTCCCTTGGTCGTCAAGCGAATGAGCTCACCTGTAGACAACGATCTGAAGAAGATGATTCGGGATCTCAGCAAAGCGCTGGCTCAAGCCATCGCTGCTTCGCCCGAAGCTTCGGGTGCCGTGCGTGAGGCCCGAAAACAGGGATATTCGCTGCATTTGGTCCTTGATCGCCACGCAGGAGAGGGCCGCACCGAGATCGAGCTCGCCGCCGGGCCGGCCTCTCTGGCCAAGCCCGACTTTCTTCTCAACAAGGGCGACGTCACGTTCTTGGAGTCGGTCGGCATCGATGCCACCCGCCGGGGGCGGCGTCGTCGGCCCTAATAGCGCTCGAGTCCTTCTGTTCGGAGCAGAGAAGGGCCACGATTAGCCTGGAATGGTGAGACCTGAGCCTGGAATGATGAGTCCTGAAAGCCCGGGCATTACTGGACCGATTTCGCCCGAGGCTAGCGAGCGCCCAGATCGCCGGTTTAATCTCCTCGGCCTATCGCGCCGCCGCCTGGCCACGGCTCTCGAGCCATATATCGATAAGCCCTATCGGGCGAGTCAGATCTACCGTGCGCTCTATGAGCGCGGGATCTATGATCTCGCCGAGATGACGGAGTTGAGCAAAGATTTGCGCCATCGTCTCGCGAAACACTTTGTCATACGACGTCCCGAGATCGTGGCGCGACACCGTTCCCAGGACGGGACGGAAAAATACCTCTTCCGACTCGAAGATCGACTGACGATCGAAGCGGTTGATATTCCAGAGGGTCGGCGACGCACATTGTGTATCTCGAGCCAGGCTGGCTGCGCTCTGGCCTGCTCTTTCTGTGTCACCGGCTATTGGGGAGGCGGTCGCAATTTGACGGCTGGAGAGATTTTGGCACAAGTGTTCGCAGTCCGCGCTCAGGCCCAAGTTGGGACCTATGGTCTCAACCTCGTCTTTATGGGTATGGGTGAGCCGCTTCTCAACCTCGATCACTTGCAGGAGGCTCTGGAAATCCTCATGGAGCAGATCTCCCGGCGCCGAATTACGATTTCGACCGCCGGTGTAGTGCCCGGTATCGAAGCCTTGGCCCGCTGGTCGCGGCGCCCGCGCCTGGCGGTTTCCTTGCATGCGCCGGATGATGAACGGCGCAATCGGCTGATGCCGATCAATCGCCGTTACCCTCTCTCCGAGCTGATGGCTGCGTTGTCCCGTTATCCTCTCGAAGCGAAGGAGCGTTTGACTTTTGAGTATCTGCTAGTCCGCGACTTCAATGATCATCTAGCCGATGCCGACGCCCTGGTGCGTTTGATCTCGCATTTGCCAGCGAAGGTCAATCTGATCCCACTCAATCCGGACCCGGTCTTGGGAGATGACATGAAGCCCCCTTCGCCAGAGCGTGTTAAGGCCTTTCAGCGACAACTGAGGGCCAAAGGTATGACCGCAACCGTGCGCAAACGTCGCGGGGACGACGTCAGTGCGGCTTGTGGTCAGCTACGAGCTCCTCACCGTGAGCCTCGTGGATTTCGGCCTCCGGCCCGCTCGAAACGTTGAGCCTGAACTTGTGAGTTAGAAAGCCGCGATCGAGAAAGTTCAGGCAAGCCAGATCGCGGCTATATTCCGGCCGGCGTGAGCCCCATCTCGGCGGTAGCTCCAAAGGTAAGCCTCCTGACAGCGAGTGCAGGTGTCGATGGTGTGGATCTCGAGAAGTCCGCAAGTCTCGAGCTGGATCCGGGCCGCCTGCACGAGGTCAAGGTGAGGTCGCCCGCGGCTGCCATCTTGAACGACCGCGGAAGAACTGGCCCCAGCGACCTGATCGGCGACTTCCGGACCCACCTCATAGCAGCATGGCCCAATTGCTGGGCCGATCCAGGCTACGATGGAGCCAGGCTCGTCCAGGCGTTGAATTGCGGCTGGCAAAATAGATCGTGCCAGGCCGCGCCAGCCGGCGTGAACCGCCGCGATCCTGCGAGCCCCAGCTAGCAAGACCGGCACGCAGTCGGCAGTTACAACGGTGAGCGCCAATTGCCGTTGCTCGGTGATCAGGGCATCGCCCGAGCCGCAGTCGCCGGACCGGGCGTCCACGACGGTGGCAGAATGCGCCTGCTGAAGCCAGGCCAGTTCCACACCTTCTGGCACACAACGCCGCAACGCCACTTCACGCTCTAGGCGTGGCCCCTTGCCACTGAAATAGACTTCGACATCATCGCGTCGTCGCCGCCAGCTCCAAAAGCCATGGGCTCGATGTGGCTCAAAAGTCACCGGTTCATTCTATAGACTAGCTCCTCTTGATTGAGTTCTTCAGCGTTACCAAGCGTTACCCCGGCGGCCAGATCGGTCTTGACGATGTCACCCTGCGGATCGACAGGGGGCAAATGGTTTTCCTTACCGGCCCGAGCGGGGCAGGCAAGACGACCTTTCTGAAGTTGATCTACTGCGAAGAGGTGCCGAGCACTGGCAATATCCTGGTCAACGGTCGTAATGTCTCCTCGCTGCCACGTGGCAAAGTACCCTTCTTGAGGAGAACGATCGGCGTTGTTTTTCAGAGCTTCCGGCTGATTCCTCGGAAAACGGTTTTCGAGAATGTGTGCTACCTACCCCGGATTCTCGGGCTGAGTCTCAAAGAGCAGAAGAAGCTCGCTTACGAGACCCTTCGTCAGGTCGGGCTCGCACATCGTATGAATGCGTTTCCGCTCCAGCTTTCGGGCGGCGAACAACAACGGGTTGCGATCGCTCGTGCGCTGATCAATCGACCGGAGATCTTGCTCGCCGACGAGCCGACCGGAAATCTCGATCCGGAACTCTCTGATGAGATCCTAAAATTGCTCCTGGAAATCAACCGTCTGGGCACGACGGTCATCTTTGCGACCCATGATCGAGAGCTCATCGATCGAGTCGGTCGCCGTGTCCTGACCCTCGAACATGGCAAATTGGCCCACGACCACGTGCTGCCAGGCCAGCTGGAAGCCTCAGAAGCTGAGCTTGACGATGAATCCGCGACTGCGGATACCGATATAGATTCTGACGTCATGGATGTTGACGCCGACTCACAGATTCGCGAGGTGACGGCCGGTATCCCTTCGGAGCCCAGCGATCATGCGGAAGCCGAGGCAGAGTCACGACTTGCTGAAAGTGTGGCAAGCGACGCCGAAGGGCAGCCCGGCGATCACCACGGAACAGGCGATGAAGCGCTAGCCGATGACCGTGGGAATTCTGATCTGGAGTCACAGCCGGACGATGCCTCGTCTCAAGCTAACGCCACCACAGCCAAAACCGACGTCAACAAGAGTGAACCCTCGAACGAAGGCTCCCTAGGCGTCTCGGAGGGCGGTACGTCGTGACTCTCCTGCAGGCCCTGGTCTATTTCCTGCGGGAGGCGAGCCTCAGCCTGGTCCGGAGCTGGAAGATTTCGATCTTGGCGACCACGACCATCGCCGTCAGTCTATTCCTGGGGGGAGTCTTCCTTCTGGTCAGTGGCAATCTGCGGCAATGGGTCGAGACCTGGAAAGCCGAGAGCAAGATTGTGGTCTACTTGGATCTGGCCGCGAGCCCTGAAGACATCGAGAACCTGCGTCTAGAGCTGAAAGAAGTCCCCTGGACACACGAGGTTGAGACGGTCATGGCCGATGCGGCTCACGAGAGGTTCCGCCAAGCTTTCCCCAGCTTGAGTGACTTACTCGAGGGGTGGGACGAAGATCCTTTGCCAGCTTCTTTGGAAGTTCAGGTCGATTGGCAGAAGCTGAGTGGGCAGCGAGAGCTCGAGGGTTGGATCTCCGAGTTACGACAAGACAGCCACGTGACAGCGGTCGATGACGATCGGGACTGGCTAAGTCAACTGGAGGCAATTGTCTATGCTCTTGAGGCTCTGGGGCTTGTCCTTGGCCTCATTCTTCTGGCGACGGCGGTGTTCACGATTTCCAGCGTCATCCGCTTGACGGCCTATCTCTATCGCGATGAAGTCGCCGTGATGCGCCTGGTGGGAGCCACCGAGTTCTTCATTCGCGGGCCCTTTTACATGGAAGGGCTTCTCCAAGGCCTCGCTGGGGGCGTCGTCGCTGGCATCACTCTCGGCGGCGCCTATGCATTTGTCGTTGAACGTTGGGCAGACGCAGCTCTCGGCCTGCTGGTCGCAGACTTCTTGTCTCTCGGCGAGTTGCTGGCTCTAGTCGGCTTGGGAGGTTTGGCTGGCTTAGTGGGAGCCGTGGCCTCACTCCGTCGGGAGACTCTGGGGCAAACCGCAGAGACCCCGGAATGGGAAGAAGCCTAACGCAAAAACGGAGGCGCTTGTCGCACCTCCGTATGCTGCCTTCGGAGCTGCCCGAGTCAACGGACGGCACCGAGCGCGGGAACCAGGCCCGCCTTTGATGGCTTGATTAGTTGCCGCCCTGCTCCAGGGCCTTGAGTTCTGCTTCCAGCTCCTCGGCCTCTTTTTTCATCTTTTCGATCTCGGCATTTTGTGCCTCGACCTCTTGGTTGAAGCGGTCGGTTTCTTCGTTTTCCTTCACCCGCACGACGGCGCCTTGATCGCCGGCGTTCTGGTAGGCCTCGATCGACTGCGAATACTTCTTCTGCTTCTCATAAGCGAAACCCAGTTGCTTCCAGATCATCTTGAGGTCATCAGGCTTGGTGGTCAGGGACTTCGCCTGATTCAGGGGCGCAACCGCTTCCTGATACTGCTTATTGCTGGTGTAAGCCTGGCCGAGGTAGAAAGGAGCGAGCCAGTCGCCAGAACTCTTACCGACGGCTGAGTTGCCGGTTTCAACCGCTTTGTCATAGAGACCGGCGCCGAGCTCTGCTGAAATCTTCAGCATCAAATTGTCGTAACTCGAGTCGGCCGCCACCAACTCACCGGCGAGCTGCGAGGCCCTCAGGTAGGATTGCTTCTTGCTTGCCTTGTCGCGCGAAGTGCGGCCTTTCTTGACCAGCGCCTGGGCATAGGCCCGCTTCATGTCGGTATCTTTGGGGGACAGCTGCGATGCCTTACGCAACGCAGAGATGCCGCTGTCGGTCCGGCCGGCGGCCAGGGCGGTAGTGCCGTAGAGATACTGAGTCCTAGCGTTGTCGGGTTGGAGCTTGGCGAGTTGTTCAAAGTCCTGGACCGCACCTGAGGAATCCCCGGACTTATGCTTGGCTTCGCCGCGGATCTGATAGAAGGCGGCGCGTTGCTTGGCTGGGAGTGAGCTGGCATCGACCGTGCCGAGGAGTTTGGTGACGTCTCCATAGCGCCTGACGTTCTTATAGGCGCGCCCTAGAGCCACCTTGATGCTCAGATCGTTGGGATTAAGGTCGTAAGCTTTGCGCAGGTGATGCAGAGCCTCTTCCTTGCGCTTCAGCTGCTCGAGCGACAGCCCGAGCATGTAATGGCCGCGCCAACCATCGGGACTCTGGTTGACCAGTTCCTGAAACTCCGTGGCAGCGCCCTGGAAGTTCTTGGAAGTAAATGCAGCGACGCCTTCTTCCCAGCCCGCCAGAGCCGGCAGGGTGCCTAGAAACAACAAGAGGGTGATCAATAGGAAGGGTTTGCGCATGATCAGGATCTCCTTTTCCGACGTGACGGTGCTTTGAAGACTTTCGAAATTGCAGGACGGTCGCACGGAGAACTTCTCGATGTGCGCCCGGTGCGACATCAGCCGCTCAACTGTTGGTTGACGCGCTCCAGAAACACCCTGGACTGGTTCGGCCCAAGGGCCGAGGAAACGACCTGCTCGAGAGAGCGGATCATATCTATTACGGCGTCGAAACCGCGGCCGGATTCCATCTCTGTCTTGGTCCGGCGAGTAGTAGCCTCTAATTCCGGAAGCTTTTCATGGTTGGCCAGCAGTAGTTTCGCGTGCTCATAAATTTGCTCTGCGGCGCTAGACAGCTCAGGAGCCGACATTCGCTGCAGTCGATCCGCCTGCAGCTCCCCAAGATTCTCCTTGAGCTCGACCAAGCTGGCCGTGACCAATCCGTAGAGGAGCTTGCAGACCTCGAAAGCACTCAAGCCGAGCACAGAGGCGAGCTCGTCGATGGAGCGGCGTTCGTCGACCTTGCAGATCACGGCCCATTCATTGGGCGTGAACGAGATCGAGGTACTGGAGCTTTGGTTCGTGAAGACCGGTACCAGGCGGGTTGACGGAATGCGCTTTGAGAGAACCTGCCATTCGTCGATCCGGCGTGCAGCTTCCATCAACAAGTTGGTGTTGGACTTTTTGATCGTCCGGCTTTCGGTCTCGACACCGGGCTTGAAGACAAAATCACCTTCTTGCCAGATAGCGAGCTCGTAAACCGCTTCCTCACCAGTAACGTCACCCGCGACAGCGTGAAAAATCTCGCCGTCGCGCAGGTAAATCTCGCCACTCTGATCAGCGGTCTTGAGGACGAAGACTCCCGTCTTCCCTGACACCGAGACTAGCTGGATGATGTCGGGAAGCGGGAGTTCTTTAAGCGACCCTTGAAAGGCCATGGGACTGAGAGGGGGCTACTGCAGTCTGAAGTTCACCGTCAAGTTGTAGTAGACGTCAACGGGCTTGCCGTTGAGAGTCGCCGGCTTGAAGGTCCAGCTCTTGATCGCCTTGACCGCTTCTTCGCTCAGACCCATCGGCAGCCCTTTGAGCACCTTGACGTTGGTCACTTTGCCCTGCTTGTCAATGATCGCCTGAACGATGACGACACCTTGAATGCGCGCTTTGCGGGCGATCTCGGTGTACTGAGGTTGCGGAGCCGAGAGCTTTTCCGGTTTCTGAACATCGCCGCCGACGTGAATAGGCCCTTCCGGTTCTGCCACCGGCGGAGCATCCGGAATACCGAAGACGATGTCGTCGACGTCCGGCAGGTCGATCTCCGGCTCGGGCTCGTCCAAGCGAATCGGTTCCGGCTCGTCAGGCGTCGGATCTGGGATCGGCACCTTCTTCGCTTTGGGCTTCGGAATCTCTTGCTTCTGCTTGGGCGGTGGCGGCTGAAAGCGGACCTGCTGTACCACGTAGATCTTCTTGTCCTTTTCGACCGCTTGAGTCTCGAACTCGATCTTCGGGAAGTTGATGATCAGCAGGATGATGTGCGCGACGACAGCGGCACCCAGAGCCCAACGCATGTGTTTATTGTCTTCCTCTTCTTCGAGGGCAAACATCATGAAGTCGCCAGCAGCGGAGTCGATCTGCTGCTGTTCGAGGCTTTTCTTGCTCGCTGTTTCTTTTGCCATCGCTTGGATCCTCAGTGTTCTCCGATTCAGCTAGCCCAGCCTAGAACCAGAAAGATTCGATCTCGCGCTGGGTCGGGATCGAGACGTTGATATCTTTGCCGAGATCCGCCTCTTCTCCGTCTTGTTCGGCTCTCTGAATGTCCTTCAGATCGATCTCGTACACTCTGACCCCGCCACCTTCCTGCTGGATTTTAATCCGGCGCAAGGTATCGAAAACGGCCACCATCTTGCCGTACGGCGCCTCCGGGTCGGGCTTGATGATGACCGGTTTCTTGGGATTGCGCTCCAGCTTCGGCTTGAGGTAATCGAAAATATCGCTGAGCTGCTTGTTCTCCTGGTCGACAATGACGTCGCCACTAGGGCGAATCTCGACCAGGACAGACTCTTCTTTTTCGACCACCGGCGGCGTATCGTCGTCCTTGGGGAGGGCGAAATCGAGGCCGCGAGTCGCCGCAAAGGTCGTCGTCACCATGAAGTAAACGATCAGCAGGAAGGCGATATCCGCCATCGAAGAGGTCGGGATTTCGTCGCTGGGGCGGTTGACTTTGAGTTTCATCTTTTTAGCCTCCAGCGCTTCCGTCTTCGACCGTTCTCTGCTCGGAGAGCAGAAAGATCTTTTCGACCTTGGCCTGTTTCAAGGAGTCGATGACCTTGTCGATGTTGCGGTAAGGCACTTTGTCGTCGGCTTTCAAAACGACCGGACGACCGGGGAACTCGACAACCAGATTCGCGGCAAAGCTAACGACGTCATCCGGAGGCACCGGCGTACTCATGTACTCGCCGTTGGTGACTCGGATTTGACCGTTGTCCGTTACCGAAATGTAGGCGGCCTCTTTTGGCACCTCGAAACGCAGCTCCGTCTTGGGTAGAGCCACCTGCGTTTTGTCCTTCTCGAAGGTGATGGTCACCATGAAAAAGACGATCAGCAGGAAAGCGATATCAGCCATGGACGCGGTAGGAATCACCGCACCCGCTTCGTGCCGTCTTTTCAAGCGCATGTCAAGGTTCCCCTGGGTGGTTATCTCTTCCAGTCTCAGGCTTTCGGCTTATCGACGCCGACGCCGCCGGCCTGCTCAGCAGTGATTCCGCTGCGCTCCATCTCACCAAACGTCTCGAGCAGCATATTGGTCGAGGTCTCGATGTCTCGGACCGACTTGTTGATGCTGTTCATGAAGAAGTTGTAGGCCAGCTGGGTCGGGATGGCGACAAACAGACCGCCGGCCGTGGTGATCAAGGCCTCAGAGATACCGGCGGCCACTGCGCCGGGATTCGACAGCCCTTGTTCGGCCAAGGCGTCGAAAGACTTGATCATGCCCGACACGGTACCGAAGAAACCGAGCAACGGCGAGACGTTAGCGACACTCGCCAACACGACCAGTCGTTTTTCGAGGCGGGCCATCTCGTGGAGGGCCGCAGTCTCAATAGTTTTCTCAATATCCTCACGCGGCTGACCGTACTTGAGGAGACCTGCTTTCATGATCGAGGCCAGTGGGCCTTTGTACTGCTCGCAAATCTTGATCGCATCGCGCAGCGACTTGTTGACGATCAATGCTTTGCGCAACTTCGCCAGGAACTCGTTGACTTTGATCTTGGCGCTGCGTAGCACCAGCGTCCGTTCGATGATGATTGCCAGCGCAACGATCGAGAAGATAGCCAGGACGTACATCACCCAGCCCCCCTCGTTCATCAGCTCCATGATGGTTCCGCCAAACTTCGACAAGGTTCTTACCTCCTCTGGCTTATTTAGACCCGCTCCATGCGGGTTCGGTTCCCGGCTTCAGATGAGCCACTTGCAACTTCTTCCGACATTATCTCCATTCCGATGAGCTGCTCGTTCCATTCCGATGAGCCGCTCGACTGATCGGCAGCTCAAATCTCGACCCGCATCTTAGTCTGTTCCGCCAGATCGTACTTTGCCAGGCGATGATTTCTCCAAGCCTAGATTTCGATAGACCACGGAAGTCTCCAGACCTCGATCCGCCAGACCGCAACCTTGCCTTACAAGAATCGGCCAGAGCAAAAGCCTTTGTGGGTGCACCTAATGGCTCACCCGACCATCGGAACTTCGAGATATAAGGCGACAAGAGGCTCCCTCTGTGTTCGCGAGCGTCGATTGGTATGGCATGTTAGCACAGGCTAAAAACAGCGGTCAAGAAACTCATGGCGCCACGTAAGCTGTTCGTCCCTATGGACTTAAGCCTTGTCAAGCTTTTCTCGAAATCGGCTCAACTCGCCCCCGAGGAGGTGCTCGCGTCAGCCAGATGGTCGAGCCGAAAGCGTTGAGCGAAACAGATCGCGACTGCCAGCGCGTCGCTGGCATCCGACGTCAAGCGTGGCTCATCGAGACCCAAGATGAGTTTCACCATCCGCGCGACTTGCGTTTTGTCGGCGCGGCCGTTGCCGGTGACTGCGGCCTTGACTTCGGCGGGCGAATACTCATGAATCTCCAGGCCCGTTCCTGCCAGGGTCGCCAACAGGGCGCCGCGTGCCTGAGCCAAAACGATCAGTGACTTGGGATTGATGCCGCGGAAGAGCGCTTCCAAGACCGCGGCCTCCGGCTCATAACGTTGAATGACATCGTTCAACTCGGAGCAGAGTTGGGCCAATCGCACCGGCAGTGGGCTCGACCCTGGCAAGGAGATCCGCCCCTGGGCGACCGGCTGCAGTCGAGAACCGCGCCGGTCGATCAGCCCAAAGCCGGTGAAGCGGCTGCCCGGGTCGAGACCGAGGATGCGCATCGCGCGGCCGCGCTTATCCGGCGGCGTTCGCCGTCAGGGCATCTTCGTCGGCGTCGAAGTTGGTCCAGACGTTCTGAACGTCGTCCAGGTCCTCCATCGCTTCAAGGAATCGCAGGATCTTGGGCAGCTTGTCGGACTCAAGCTCGACCACCGTTTGGGGGATCATCGCCAGTTCTCCGCTAAGAACCTTGACGTCACGATCGGTGAGTCCCTCACGGATCTCGAGGTAAGTCTCCGGGGCGCTAAACAGCTCGTAACCTCCTTTGTCGGTGGCGAAATCATCGACGTCGAGATCCAGGGCTAGCTCCATGAGCTCCTCTTCGTCCATCGAGCTCGGGTCGATCAGGAAGTAACCTCGCTTGTCGAACATATAGCTGACGCAGCCGTTCTCGCCTAGGCTACCCCCGTGCTTGCTAAAGATGTGGCGAACTTCCCCCACCGTACGGTTGCGATTGTCCGTGAGGGTCTCAACGAGCACGGCGACGCCACCCGGGCCGTAGCCTTCGTAGATCACCTCGTCCAGGGCCATGCCCTCCAGCTCTCCGGTGCCCTTCTTGATCGCCCGCTCGAGCTTGTCGTTAGGCACGTTGTTGCCCCGGGCTTCTTGCACCGCGGCGCGCAGTCGCGGGTTGCCGGAGGGGTCTCCGCCACCCAGCCGAGCTGCAACGGTCACTTCTCGGAGCAGTCGGGTGAATACTTTGCCGCGTTTGGCGTCAACCGCCGCCTTCTTACGCTTGATAGTGCTCCACTTACTATGGCCGGACATCTCTCCTCCTACCTGAAAGCTCTCCAGTGGCCCGCCGCTCGCTCACCTGTGTAAGGCTTTCAAGTGGCGTGAAGCCAGGTTGCAAGGACGATCAAGTGTTAAAGCCTATAGGTCGCAACGGACCGGGAACACGATATTCTACAGGAAGGAAGCCGGCAGGCGTCGCGGCCCATGAGCCGTTCTTAGGCGCCGGGTCGATTGACTCACCCCAGGCCCGATGCCAGAATATATGTTCTGGCTATACGGAGAAGAAGTCCATGTCGGTCATCCTAGTCGTCGAGCAGGATGCTAGCCGCGCCGAGCGCATCAGTGCTGCCCTGCGTCGCGAGGGCCTCTCTGTGATGACCGTCGGGAGTCGCGCGGAGGCGTTGAGCAGCGCGCAGAGGCATCCCCCAGGATTGATGGTGGCGAGCGCTGCCGTGCCTGAGGTTTCCGCATTGCTCGAGGATTTCTCGCGACGGCGTGGCGGACCCGGCGCGGTGGTAGTGGTCGAGGATTCGACGACCGCCTCGGAGTTGGAGGGCTCGGCGGACGAAGTTTTGACCGATTCCTATTCTGACGAGGATCTCCGGGAGTTGGTTCAGCGCTGTCTTAAGATGCCGGATCCGCCGAGCGGAGACGAGCTAGAGACCTCCGAATCGGAACAGCTGACGTCGGCTGACATCTTCGGCGACGTTCTGGCCGAGGTCGAGGCTGAAGTGAGCAGTACCGGATCTGTGCCGGCCGCTACCGCCAAATCTTCGCGGCCCTTAGGGGACATCGAACGAAGACTCGAGGAGACCCTCTCGGGGGTTTTGCCGATCGCTGGCAAGGCTAAGCGGCCGAGTGTTGCCGAGACGGCGCAAGCGCCGGATAAGACTCGCAAAATCGCACCGCCGACCGATCGAGAGATCGACGATCTGCTCGATCAGACGCTGTCTTCGCTCGATATTCCCACCCGTTCGAAGAAACCACCATCATCGGCTTTGCCATCATCCGCTGCGGGCGAGTCTCTTGCTTCTGCGCCCGAGGCTTCTGAAGCTAAGGCATCTCCTACTCCATCCGCGCCGACTTCTCAAGAAGAGGCTCATCAAGGAGAGTTTCAAGAAGAACCCCTGGCTGGTCGTGTCGCTGACGCAGGGATGCCAACAGAGGGCTCCACCGCTGTCGACTCGCTGTCAGGGGTGGAATCCTCACCTGCTCCGACGGCTCTTGAGGCGCCGGCATGGGACCCTGAGGCACCGGCATGGGACGCGGCCGATTCCCCGGCGTCGACATCTGACCCCGACGGGGACGAGTTTATTTTTAACCCGGAAGATCTCGATGTGCCGGATCTTCCAGAGATTCAGCCACCCACGGCGAAAAAAGAGGATACCTTCGCGGGTGCTGGCTTTGTGCCCTTGTCGCCGCCCGATCCGGTCTCTGAGCCTTCGGGCGAAATCGACTGGCAGGAGAGGGCGACCCCGGTCGACCTATCGACGGTGGATGGACCCGCTGACACCGATGCCACACCGTTGGCCTCAGAGATGGCATCTGAGCAGAGCCCCGTGCCGCCGGGTGCGTGGAGCGTTTTAGAAAACCTGCCTTCGGACGGGGATCACTTTCGAACCCAGGCGATGTCGACGTTCGATCTCGCGGCTGCCGCCGCAGAGCACAAAGCCGCCTTGAATCGTGATGCCGCCTCGGATCCTTATGCCGCCTCGGACCCTCACGAAGATGTCGAGGAAATGCCGGTCTCCGACGGTGAAGCGTTCGGTGAATACACCTTGCTGGACCGAATAGCGGTCGGCGGTATGGCCGAGGTCTGGAGGGCTCGCCGCCGCGGCGTCGAGGGTTTTAGAAAGACCGTCGCCATCAAGAAGATCCTGTCGCATCTGACCGGATCGCCGGACTTCGTCACGATGTTCATCGACGAAGCCAAGCTCGCGGCCCAGCTCAGTCATAACAACATTATTCAGATCTATGACCTGGGTAAGGTCGGCGAAGATTTCTTCATCGCCATGGAGCATGTGGACGGCAAGGATCTACGTTCGATCCTCACCGCCGCCCAAGAACTGAGTCGACCGATTCCCCTCGGTCTCAGTCTTCAGATCATCAGTGCGGTCGCTCAGGCCCTCGAGTATGCTCATCGCAAGCGCGATTTCGATGGCGACGCCATGGGCTTGGTGCATCGCGACGTCTCGCCGCAGAACGTGATGATCAGCTATGAAGGTGCGATCAAGCTCTGTGATTTCGGAATCGTCAAGGCGGTCTCCAAGGCCAGCACGACCCAGATGGGAGCCCTCAAAGGCAAGCTTCAGTACATGTCGCCTGAACAAGCCTGGGGCAAGAGTGTCGATGCCCGATCGGATATTTTCTCGCTGGGCTCGGTGCTCTACGAAGTGCTGACCGGCACTCAGCTATTTACTGGCGAGAGCGAGATCGGGGTGTTGGATGCGGTTCGAGAGTGCAAAATCGAGTCGCCCCGCACCCTGGTCCCCGAGATCCCGGAGGAGGTGGCCAACATCGCGCTCAGGGCGCTGGCCAAGTCTCCAGAGGAGCGATTTCAGACGGCGGGAGAGTTCGAGCAGGAAATCCGTGCGGCACTTGATGACTTACGACCGACTCCTAGCCAAAAAGATCTGGCGGGCTATCTCTGCGGTCTCTTCGATATCCCGAAGACCGGCGCGGTCGCAATTACGGCAGCTAGCTCGGCGATCACCAGCCCGACGACGGCTAGCGGCATGGTACCCGGCGCCACAGCCGACAGCTCGACGGCCGGGAGCTCGGTGTCCGCGGTCAGCAGCCCGGAATCTTTCGCCAGTGCCACGTCGCCAACAGCCGCCGCGCCGATCTCGCCTCCAGTCGTCGAGCCGGCACCTGAGGAGGCGACCAAGGCCGAGGTGGCCACCGCCCCGACCCCGAAAGAGAGCGCGTCCCGAAGCGGTGCCTGGAAATGGCTAGTCGCCGCGGTTCTGGCGATTGTCCTGATCGGTGTTGGCTTCCTGACTTTGCCTTCACTCCTGCGGCCTAAGTCGTCGTCAGAGACTCCCCCGTCGGCGGCACCGCCGGCTCGCGAGGAAGCGGAGGTGGCAGCGCCAGACGTCAGCCCGGCGCCTCTCGAAGACGCCGGGCTCGCCGCTGCCGAGGATCCGACCCGTGAAGAAGCCTCTGGCGAAGCCCCCGCCGCTGCGGCCAGATCTCCTCAGAATCCGGAGACCGGGTTGACGGACGAGGACCCGGCCGACGCAGATTCTGGCGTGGCCGCGAGCGGTATCGACATCGAACAATTGGTCAACGAAGAGTTGACGAATCGGGCGGAGCAATTGCGGCGAGATTTCGAGGCGGAAAGAGAACGCATCGAAAAAGAGCTCGCTCGAGCCCAAAAAGAGAATCAGCCAACGGAAGAGAGCCAGGAGGGAGGGGACGGCGTTCCGCCGTAGCCCTCCTTGCCAGCCTTCTCGAAGCCGAGTATCCTCAACCTCCTGCGCGGCCGTCCCGCAAGAGCATTCCGTCGAGGCACTGATTGAGATGCTCCTTGCAGATGAAATTTGTGCAACGATGGATTTCACACATGGCGGTTTCGCGCGGACGATTTCGCGCAAGACGGTTTTGCGCAAGAAGATGGTCTGGAGGAGAACATGGCCCTTACTGAGCAGCAGCGCAGCTTTTACGAAAACACACTTGCCGTCACCAAGCAGGAAATTGCGGACTTCGATCGCCAGATCGAAGAAGAGCTCGCCAAAGTCAAGGATCGCCTGGCAGAGCTTCAGAACGACAAGAAGGCCGCGCTAAAAATGTACGATGCGGCCTGCAACCGCCTCGGCATCCCGAACGACCTGGAAGAAGAAGAACTCGAGGAAGCCTGAACGTCGGCAAGACCACCCACGGAGAGATCTCGTGCCCTGGTTCAAGAAAACCAAGAAACCGAAACCGGTACGGCGTGACCGGCCGCGCAGTACGGTCCCGGAAGGCCTTTGGGTCAAATGCCAGGGCTGTCGAGAGATCGTCTATTCCAAAGAGTTGCATCGCAGCTCCAAGATTTGTCCGAAGTGTGGATACCACTTTCGTATTGACGCGAATGAGCGCATTCACCTGTTGTTGGACGAAGGATACCGACCGATCCTCGGCCATTTGAAACCGATGGATCCGTTGTCATTTAAAGACTTCAAGGCCTACAAAGACCGTCTCAAGAGCTATCAGCGAAAGCTGGAAGTGTCAGATGCGATCCATGTGCTGGAGGGCGCGATCGAAGGCATCCCGGTGATTCTGGCGGTCATGGACTACCGCTTCATGGGGGGCTCGATGGGCTCGGTGGTCGGAGAAAGCGTTGCCCGGGCGGCAGAAGTCGCGGCAGAGCGGACGATACCGTTGATCGTCGTCTCGGCGTCCGGTGGAGCCCGGATGCAGGAAGGCATTCTCTCGCTCATGCAAATGGGCAAGATTTCGGCGGCTTTGGCACGGCTGCGTCGGGCCAGCCAGCCTTATATCTCCGTCTTGACGGATCCGACGACCGGTGGCGTCACCGCGTCCTTTGCGATGTTGGGCGACCTGAATGTTGCGGAACCTGGAGCTCTGATCGGATTCGCCGGTCCGCGGGTCATCGAACAGACGATTCGCGAGAGCCTGCCGGAGGGTTTCCAGCGCAGTGAGTTTCTGCTCGAAAAGGGCTTTCTCGACATGGTGGTTCCGCGGCCCGAGCTAAAGTCGACGCTCGCCCGCTGTTTGCGTCATCTGACCGCGCGTTCGATGGCCTCCTAGCACGCCCCGTGGGCGCGGCAAGCGCGGAGCGCCTGCTCGGGCGACTCCAACCGTTCGGAATCCAGCTGGGACTGGATCGCATGCTTCGGCTGCTGAGCGCCCTCGGCCGCCCGCATCTTGACTTGCCGCGAGTCTTGGTGGCCGGGACTAATGGCAAGGGCTCGACCGCGGCGCTGCTGGCCGCGATCTGTCGCGCGGCCGGCTATCGGACCGGGCTCTATACTTCGCCTCACTTGGAGAGTGTCCGCGAGCGATTTCAGGTCGATGGTGTCGCCATCGCCGATTCCCGTCTGGCCGGCTATCTGAAAAGAAGTCTCGAAGTCGCCGATCAGCTCGGAGGCGAGCCGCCAACGTCTTTCGAGGCCTTGACCCTCGCGAGCTTCCTGCATTTTCGCGAAGCTGAGGTCGATCTCGCGGTGATGGAGGTCGGGCTCGGTGGTCGCCTCGACGCGACCAACGTCGGGATGCCGCGACTCTCGATCGTCACGCCGATCAGCTTGGATCATGAGCGACACCTCGGCCACTCGTTGCAATCCATCGCGGTGGAAAAGAGCGGCATCCTTCGACAGGATCGACCGGCGGTCGCCTGGACGGAAGACAAACTCGTCGAGCGAGTGCTGAAGGAGCAGGCGGCGCGAGTCGGTGCGAAGCTGGCTTTCATCGAGCCAACCTCGGCCTCCGTCTCGACATCGGCCGGCGATTGCCCTCAGCGAGTATCCCTCAAGACGCCCCGTGATGCCTACGAACTGGAGCTCCATCTCGCCGGCGAGCACCAGCTCGGCAATCTCAATCTGGCGGTTCGGGCTGCTGAGATCCTCGCCGACCGAGGCTGGCCGGCGCTGGGCGCAGGAGCGATTCAGCGCGGTGTCGCCAGCTGCCGCTGGCCAGGACGTCTCGAATGGGTCTCGTTAGCGGACGGCCGGCGCGTGCTGCTCGATGCGGGCCACAATGCTGCCGGGCTCGAGACCGTGATCGACCACATTGCCCAGCTGGAGGAGCCTCCGGATTTACTCTTTGGTGCCTTGGAGGAGAAGTCGCTCGACGCAGTTCTGCCTCGGCTTTCCGCCGGGGTCGGGCGCGTCTTCTTGACCCAACCCTCGGCGGATCGACCGGCGGCGCCCGAACGGTGGCTCCGCCACTTCGCGGATCAGGTTGTTCAGGTCGAAATCGACCCCCGACAGGCTCTGGAGCGTTCGCTGGCCGAGTGCTCCGGTCACCTGTTGGTCTGTGGTTCGTTCTTTCTGATCGGTCGCGTCCGAAGCTGGCTACGACAGCGCTTTGGAGTGCCTTTGGCGTTGCTGCCGGAGAGACCCTCAGCCGCGGAGGGAGATCAAGGCAGGCCTTCGTAGAGCGGAAAGCGCTCGCACAAAGCTTCGACCCGACGCCGCACGTCCGCCAACGCCGTGTCGTTGTCCGTCGCGGCTAGAGCGTCCGCGAATAGATCGGCCACTTCTTCCATGGCATCTTCGTCCATACCGCGAGAGGTCAAGGCCGGAGTTCCGACACGCACGCCGGAGGCGATCAGAGGCGGGTTGGGGTCGTAAGGGATCGTGTTCTTGTTGACGGTCAGTCCGGCTTTCTCGAGCACCTGCTCTGCGGTCTTGCCGGTCAGGCCGACCGAGGTGACGTCCACCAGGCAAAGATGGTTGTCGGTGCCGCCGGATACGATGCGTAGACCGCGTTCCTCGAGCCTCTGAGCCAGACGCTGGGCGTTGCTGACGATCTGGCGTTGGTAGGCACAGAAGTCCTCAGAGAGAGCCTCGTGAAAAGCCACCGCTTTGGCGGCGACGATGTGCATCAGCGGCCCTCCCTGGACGCCGGGAAAGAGCGCGCGATTCACCTTTTTCGCGTGGGCTTTTTTGCACAAGATCAAGCCACCCCGCGGCCCTCGAAGGGTCTTGTGGGTGGTGGTCGTCACGAAATCGGAATGCGGAACCGGAGAGGGATGCACGCCGGACGCCACCAGGCCTGAGATGTGGGCGATGTCTGCCATCAGCAGAGCTCCGACCTTGCGGGCGATCTGACCGAAACGCTCGAAGTCGATCTCGCGACTGTAGGCACTGGCGCCGCAGATGATCAGCTGCGGCTTTTCTTCGATCGCCAAGCGCTCGACCTCGTCGTAGTCGATGCGCTCGGTCTCGCGGTCGACGCCATAACTGACCACGGAAAAATCACGCCCGGAATAGGACAGATGATGTCCATGGGTCAAGTGACCGCCGCAGGACAGATCCATACCCATCAATTTGTCGCCTGGCTGGAGCACCGCGAAATAGACCGCCATGTTAGCGGTCGTCCCGGAGTGAGGCTGAACATTGGCATGGCCAGCGCCAAAAAGTTTTCGCGCCCGCTTTCGCGCCAGACGCTCGACTTGATCGACGACCTCGCACCCACCGTAGTAGCGTCTGCCCGGATAGCCCTCGGCGTACTTATTGGTCAAAACACTGCCGGCAGCTTCTAAGACCGCGCGACTGACGAAGTTTTCAGAAGCGATGAGCTCCAAGCCTTTCGCTTGACGCTGACGTTCTGCGCCGATCGCTGCATAGATCTCAGGATCGACCTTTTCTACATGGTCGTAACTCGGCATAGACGTGATGTCCGTGGACGGGGTGTCCGTGCGTAGTTTGGGGGAGGTCGTTAGAGGAGCCTTGCCGGCTACTCTAGCGCTCGAATCTGATCGACCCGGCGCTGGTGCCTGCCGGCTTCGAAGTCCGCGCCCATAAAGCGCTGCACGATGTCCTCGGCCAGCCCTTCACCGACCACCCGTGCTCCGAGGGTGAGCACGTTAGCGTCATTGTGCTCGCGGGCCTTGCTGGCGGTGAAGAGGTCGTTGCAGGTCGCGGCCAAGACACCGTCAACCTTATTAGCGGCAATCGCCACTCCGACTCCGGTACCACACACCAGCAGCCCACGTTCGGCTCGGCCCTCGGCAACCTCCTTCGCTACCGCTGCGGCATACTTGGGATAGTCGACGCTGTCTTCCGAAAAGGTGCCTCGATCGTTGACCTGATGGCCAGCCAGCTCGAGGAAACGCGCCAAGTGCTCTTTCAAGCGAAATCCGGCGTGATCAGCGCCGATAGCAATCTTCATGGGATGGCCGGCTCAGATCAGTCTTCGGCGGTAGATTCCGCCGCGTCTTCGCTCGCCTCTGCTTTCGGCTCTTCGGCCTCGGCCGTTTGTTCTTCTGCTTTGGGCTCCTCTGCCTCGGCGGGCTTTTTGGTAGCCGCCGCTTTCTTGCGCGCTGCCCTTTTCGAAGACGAAGCTTTCTTTCGCTCTGCGGCCCACTGCGCCGCTTCTTCCTGGTTCCGCTTCTTGAGCCGCTTCTTGCGGCGATGGCGCCGCCGCCTCAGTTGACGATCTTTCTCTCGCATACTCTCCTCGATGCTCTTTAGACTCTACGGGCGAGGCGCCAGCTTCTCTGACTCGCGAGCTACTGTCAAGACAAAGGTCGCCTTAAAGCGGAATGTTGCCGTGCTTCTTGGGCGGAAGGCTGGCTCGCTTGCTGGTCAACTGCCGCAAGGCTCGGATCAGATGGGAACGCGTTTGACGGGGCTGGATGATGGCATCGATGAAGCCGCGTTCCGCCGCCACGTAAGGATTGGAGAATTTCTCCCGATACTCCGCGACCCGAGTCGCGCGCCTGGCCGCGAGATCCTCTTCGTCCGCGGCCTGTGCAAGCTCTCGCCGATAGAGGATATTGACCGCGCCCTCTGGTCCCATGACCGCGATCTCTGCGGTCGGAAAGGCGAAGTTGGCGTCGGTCCGCAGGTGTTTGGAGGCCATCACGCAATAAGCTCCGCCATAGGCCTTGCGGGTGATGACGGTGATTTTAGGGACGGTTGCCTCGGCGAAAGCATAGAGCAACTTCGCACCGTGTTTGATGATGCCGCCGTACTCCTGCTGGGTGCCAGGCAGAAAGCCCGGCACGTCTTCCAAAGTGATCAGTGGAATGTTGAAGGCGTCGCAGAAGCGGACGAAGCGAGCCCCCTTGATCGAAGCGTCGATGTCGAGCACTCCGGCCAGATACGCCGGCTGATTGGCGACGATGCCGACGCTATGGCCGCCGATCCGAGCGAAGCCGACCACGATGTTCTTGGCGTAGGCCGACTGCACCTCCAGAAACTTGCCGTCATCGACGATCGAGTGGATCAAACGCGTGATGTCATAAGGCCGATCCGGGTCCGCCGGGACCAGTTCATCCAGGCTCTCGTCTTCGCGACTGGGATCGTCAGACGAGGAGGCCGGAGGCGGGTCTTCCAGGTTGTTGCTCGGAAGGTACGAGAGCAAGTCGCGAATGGCCATCAAGCAGGCCGCGTCGTTCGGTGCCGTGAAGTGAGTCACGCCGCTCTTGGCGTGATGCGTCTGGGCGCCGCCCAGCTCTTCTTTGGTCACCTCCTCGTGGGTCACGGTCTTGATCACGTCCGGGCCGGTGATGAACATGTAGCTGGTCGATTCGACCATGAAGATGAAGTCGGTGATCGCCGGGGAGTAGACGGCACCGCCGGCGCAAGGACCCATGATGGCGCTGATCTGGGGTACCACGCCGGACGCCAAAGTGTTGCGCAGGAAGATGTCCGCATAACCGCCGAGAGACGCGACGCCTTCTTGGATGCGGGCCCCTCCCGAGTCGTTGAGCCCGATCACCGGAGCGCCGTTGGCGACCGCCAGATCCATCACCTTGCAGATCTTGCGGGCGTTAGTCGCCGACAGCGAGCCGCCAAAGACCGTGAAGTCCTGAGCGAAGACATAGACCAGACGTCCTTCGACGCTGCCATAGCCGCAAACCACGCCGTCGCCTGGGATCCGCTGTCTTTCCATCCCGAAGTCGGTACACCGGTGGCTCACCAGAGCGTCGATCTCGACAAAAGACCCACCGTCGAGAAGCAGATCGATGCGCTCTCTGGCGGTCAATTTGCCGGCGGCATGTTGGCGCTCAATGCGCTCGGGGCCGCCCCCCAGGCGAGCGGCTTCAAGCCGCTCTTCCAGCTCTCCCCGGGCCTCGTTTTCAGCGTGTCCCGGGCTGGGAACCGACGTTGTGGCTCCGTCGGCTTGTGTGCTCTCTAGGCTCATCCGATCGCTCCTTTCGCTGTGCGCCGGATCCTACTCTAATTCGCTGTTCTCAGCTCGAGCGTTGGCGAAGGGGTGAGGTCTTCAAACGGCGGTCAGCGATCGACATCCATGACGATTCGATCGTCCGGGCGACGGGCTCTGATTTCGGTTAGGGTGATGCCCATGACGACCCGGCGGTCCTTGCCCATCGATGCCGTGCTGCCACGCATTCTCGAAGCGCTGGAAGGATCCCCGGGTGCTGAATCGCGAGACCTTCGGTCCATGGTGCTGCGCGCTCCGACCGGCGCCGGCAAGACCACCCGGGTCCCGCCGGCCTTGCTGGCTGCGGGGATCGCCGGAGAGCAGCAGATCCTCATGCTCGAGCCGCGCCGGGTCGCCGCTCGCGCCGCCGCCCGACGGATGGCGCTGGAAGGCGGTTGGCGCCTCGGGGAGGAGGTCGGATTCCACATCCGTTTCGATCGCCGCGCCGGCCCGAAGACCCGGATTCTGGTCGTCACCGAGGGGGTGCTGCTGCGCATGCTGCAAAACGATCCTTTCCTCGAAGGCGTCGGCGCCGTGGTCTTTGATGAATTTCATGAGCGCAACCTTCAATCCGATCTTGCCTTGGCGATGGCGCGGCGAGTCCAGTTCGAAGCCCGCGAAGATCTGGCGATCGTCGTCATGTCAGCCACTCTCGAGCCGCAGCCGATCGCCAACTATCTCGGTGGCTGTCCGATCGTCAGGAGCGAGGGCCGACTCTACCCGGTCGAGATTCGATACGTCGATTCGACGAACGTGCGACGGACGGGTGAGCTTCGTCTCGAAACCACGGTCGCCACCGGTGTTCGTCAAGCGTTGGCGGCGAGCGATGGCGACGTGCTCGCTTTCTTACCCGGCGTGGGGGAGATCCGGCGCACGGCCCAACGATTGGAGTCGGAGGTCGGACGCGACGTCCAAGTCGTGTCTCTTTACGGCGATCTGCCGGCGGATCAGCAGGACGCTGTGTTGCGGCGCGGCGACCGCAGAAAAGTAGTGTTGGCGACCAACGTCGCCGAAACCTCGATCACCATCGATGGCGTCACCGCAGTGGTCGATAGCGGCTGGGTGCGGGAGCAGCGCTTCGATCCCAGCCTCGGGCTGGATCGACTGGAGTTGGTGCGTATCAGCCGGGCGTCCGCCGACCAGCGTGCCGGCCGCGCGGGTCGTCAAGGTCCCGGCCTCTGTCTTCGGTTGTGGACGGAGCATGACGACCGCAGCCTGGCGTCGGTCACCACTCCGGAAATCCGCCGTGTCGACCTGGCATCGCCGGCGCTTCAGCTGCTGGCCTGGGGCGAAAGCGACCTGGAAGATTTCGACTGGTTCGAGGCTCCGGAGCCAGCGTCGCTGAAGCGGGCGCTGACTCTGTTGAGCGATCTCGGGGCGCTCGACGCGAACGGGCCAACCCGGCTCGGTCAGGCGATGGCCCGGCTGCCGGTCCATCCGCGCCTGGCTCGATTGCTGATCGCCGGTCGCAGCGTCGGTGAGCTGCGTCGAACCGCGCTGGCCGCCGCTCTGCTGTCGGAACGCGACATCGTGCTCGGGTCGGCCGGTGAGCGCCGGGCTGCTCAAGTGATCGGATCGTCGGACCTGCTCGATCGCATCGAGGCCGTCGAGGCTTTCGACGCGACGGGCTATGGAGAAACCGCGCTCGGTCCGGTCCACCGCGGTCGTGCGCGGCAGGTGCTGCGGGTCGGGCGCCAGCTGGCTCAGTTGGCCTCTTGGCAATCCCGATCCGCTGTCGGTCGGGGTCAACCCTCCGAGAAATCTTTCGCCAGCGGAATTCAGGACGCAGGCGAAGTCATGCTCCGCGCTTTGCTGGCCGCTTACCCAGATCGGGTCGCCCGACGGCGAGAGCCTGGGAGCCGTCGCGGAGTCATGGTCGGGGGGCGTGGTGTCGTTCTGGATGAAGCTAGCTGTGTCCGTGAGGCTGAGTTCTTCTTGTGTCTCGACCTGGATTCGAGGGGGCGCGAGGCTCGAGTACGTCAGGCGTCGGGCATCGAAGCGGACTGGTTGGATCGGGGGCAGTCGGCGACCAAAACCGAAGCGGTGTTTGATCCTGAGCGGGAACGAGTGGTCGGCTGTCGGCGCGACGTCTATCGGGATCTGGTGATCGCCGAGGAAGAGTACGATCCTGCCGGTGGCTCCGGAGGCGTCGAAACCCTCGAGCGGCTGCTGGTCGAAGCCGCTACAGACCAACTCGATCGGGCGTTGACTTTGCAGGATCGGGACGTCGCGTCGTTTCTGGCGCGGACGCGCAGCTTGGCCGCCTGGAGAGCTGAGCTCGAGGGTGTGCCGCTCGGGGGACCCGACCTGCCGGCTTTCGATGAGAAAACTTTGCGAGCGTTGCTGCCTCAACTGGTTGTCGGCCGACGTTCTTTCGCTGAGCTGCGCAAAGCCCCTCTCCTTCAGATCCTTCGAGGTGCGCTCACCTTCGAACAGCTGCAGGCGCTGGATCGTCTGGCGCCCGAGTGCCTGGAGGTGCCGAGTGGTAGCCGCATTCATTTGCGCTATGAGCCGGGCGAGCCGCCGGTGCTTGCCGTCCGCATTCAGGAAATGTTTGGTCTGGCCGAAACCCCGACAGTCGCTGGTGGTCGGGTGTCAGTCCTACTCCATTTGCTGGCTCCGAACATGCGGCCTCAGCAGGTGACGCGCGACCTGGCCAGCTTCTGGCGCAACACCTATCCGCAGGTGCGCAAGGAGTTGAGGGCCCGTTATTCGAAGCATGCTTGGCCGGAGGATCCGTTGGCGGCCAGAGCCCAGAGGCGGCCGGGGCGAAACAGACGACGGCCATAGTCTTTCTGGTCGTTTTGATTTTCCAATTCAGTTGACGCTTACCCAGAGCATTGGTACGCTGCCTAGTACCATTCGTGGCGCCACATAGACCTTGCCAGTGCCCCGTCATGGGGAGTCGGTCAATCCTTGATGGATCGAGCGGTGGTTCGATCTATCCTAGAAAGGAAGGAGTCTCAGAATGAGAAGGTTTTGTGTCTTGGCGCTGTTGGCTGGTTCTTTGCTTTTCGTCGGTCTCGCGATCGCCGATGATTCATCGAAAAAGGCACCTGCGGATCCCGAGGTGACGTCGGCCGCTCCCTCCTGCGCCGAAGAAGAAACGCTCGAAGCGTTCACCCCAGCGGAAACCGCTTTTGATTCCGTCATCGGCGGCGATTCCCAGTTGCTGGTTTGTTTGCCCGAAGACCCTGAGTACTGCGAGAGCAACGCAGACTGCTCTCCGGGAAATGTTTGTCGGTTGTTTTGCTGCGTGTGAGCTAAAGCCTCCTAGATTCTGTCCCGCAAGAAACGTCAGGCTGAAGAAGTCGCCGGGTCCTGGACGAGTCAATCTCCAGGACTCGGCTTAAGATCTCGGCCGCCTGCCTAAATCGGCACGGATCGTCGATGCACCCAGGCGTAGGCGATGACGAACGTCGGTACGAGGTATGCGAGGGCGGCAAAAAGGAATCGCGAGCTATCGGTCCAATGCCTCAGCCGTCCGGGTTTTCATAGGTGATCAAAGCGAGCGAAGCCCCAGAGGGATCTCGAAGTACGGCGATTCGGCCGACGCCAGGAGCGGACTGCGGGCCGGCGAGCACCTTGGCCCCGGCGTCGATCGCAGCTTGAGTCCTGACATCGACGTCATCGACCGTGACGTAGGCCAACCAGGAACCGGACTCTGCGGGTTTGGGTGAAAAACCGCCGATCGCCTGATCGCCGATCATTATGCCGGGGTACGAGGTGTTGTCTTGCATCGGCATGTCGTTGACCGTCCAGCCGAGAACTTGTTGGTAAAACGCTTTGGCCGCATTCGCGTCCGGTCCGTGGTACTCGACCCAGCTGAAGGCGCCGTGGGTTTGGTTGGGATGGCTCATTTCTAGTCCTCCAAGTAGTTGATCGCGTCGTTGCGATCGTTCAAAGGACGGATGA
The DNA here is from genome assembly GCA_010016065.2 of Carybdea cf. marsupialis auct. non (Linnaeus, 1758). NCBI lineage: Eukaryota > Metazoa > Cnidaria > Cubozoa > Carybdeida > Carybdeidae > Carybdea > Carybdea cf. marsupialis auct. non (Linnaeus, 1758). Next base: position 100,014 of record JAAAKL020000012.1, on the reverse strand, counting down.
GCAGTCGCCGATCCGACACCGGTCGCTAAGAATTTCAAGTTTTTTCTCTCAGTCGCTCCAGTTGAAGCCGGATGTGAGTCTCCTCGGCTGGAGTATGCGCGAGTGGAATCGCTTGCTCAAAAGCGGCCCGCGCTTCTTTCATGTGCCCCAGATCCGCCAGCAACGACCCTCGAACGCCGTGGAAGTGGAAATAGCCGATTAAGGCCTCCGCCAACGGCTCGATCAATGCCAGGGCATCGGCTGCGCCAGCGGTCTTCTCGATCGCGACCGCACGATTCAACGTCACCACCGGCGAAGGTCGAAGTTGCTCCAGCACCGCATAGAGGCGGTCGATTTCCCGCCAGTCGGTGTCTTCAGCGGTGCGGGCGCGGGAGTGGATCGCCGCGATGGCGGCCTGCACTTGCAAGGGCCCAGGCTTTCCTAAGCGTAGGGCTTTCTCGACCAGCACTTGGCCTTCTGCGATCAGCGCCCGATCCCAGGCTTGGCGGTCCTGACGCTCGAGGAGGATGATCTCCCCCATCTCGTCGAGCCGTGCCTGGCTGCGCGAGTGCTGTAACAGACACAAAGCGAGCAAGCCCATGATCTCGCCTTCTCGCGGGAAGAGCCGCAGCAACAGCCGCGCCAGTCGGATCGCCTCCTCACACAAAGCGGTGCGGATCTGGGAAGTTCCGCCACTCGCCGAATAGCCCTCGTTGAACAACAGGTAGATCATCGTCGCCACCGCTTCGAGCCGCTCGGTGCGCTCCGCGGCCGACGGTGGGGAGAAAGGCACTTGACGTTCGGCGATGCGCCTCTTGGCGCGGGTGATGCGCTGCTCCATAGCCCGCGGCCCGACCAGGAAAGCGCGGGCGATCTCGGCCACCGACAGACCGGTGACGATGCGCAAAGCGAGCGCGATTTGATGAGCTGCCGGCAACTGGGGATGACAGCACACGAAGAGCAGGCGTAAGACATCGTCGCGATACTCGCCAGCGTCCAGGGTTTCCGCCGTCTTGGCCTCGAAGTCTTCGAGGTTGGAGACCTCTTCCTCCGGCGGCATCTCCTGTCGGCGCTGCTGGCGCCGTCGCTGGTCGATGGCGAAGTTTCGTCCGACGAAGATCAACCAGGCGACGGGATCTCGCGGTACTCCCCGGGTCGGCCAAGCCGCGATCGCCCGCAAGCAAGCTTCCTGAAAAGCTTCTTCCGCATCTTCCAGATCCCGGAGATAGCGAGTCAGAGCGCCAAGCGCTTGCGGCCGAGCGGCCGTCAGGCTGGCTTCGAGCCACGATGGTGTCGCTTCCCAGCTCGGGGGCTCCATGATCAGGCCTCGGGCTCCAGCTCGCCCGGCTCGAACCAGCCGATCGGGCGAACCTCTAACGCGCCGGTTTCCAGCGGCAACATTTTGGCGGCTTCAATCGCCGCTTCCAGCGACTCGCTCTCGAACACGTAAAAGCCGACCAGGTGTTCTTTGGTCTCGGTAAACGGGCCGTCGTGGACCACGCCACCTGAGGTCGACGGGTGTAGAGTGACCGCTGCCGTCGTCGGCATCAGGCGCGCGACCGGGCCGAGATTGCCCTGCTGCCGGAGCGATTGTTGGAGGGTCTGATGTCGGTGGATCCGAGCCGCTTTCTCTTCTTCGGTAAGAGCGTCGACGACCGAGTCGGAATCGTAGATCAAGATCGAATACAGCATGCTGTTCTCCTTGGCTGGAGCCATCGAAGGTCTCGAACCTTTCGGCTGGCGCGGCGATCCTATCCTCGCCATCTTCGCAGGTTGGTCACGGTGCTTTCGCGGTCATCGGAAACATCGTTTCTTTTTCGACGTATAGTACGGTTGTCGATCATCGAGTACCGTCAGAAGGAAAGAACATGACCCGGAAGAGAAGCCGACCCGATCAATTCCTCCCGCTGCCTCATATGAGCCTGAATATTCTGCTCGCTCTGGTGGATGGCGAGGCCCATGGCTATGGCATCAAGCGATTCACGGAGGAGCAGTCGGAGGGCGTGATCAAGGTTCGTGCGGGCACTCTTTATGATGCCCTTGCCCGGCTCCATCGCGAGGGTTTGATCGACGAGAGCACCGAACGCGAGGACGACGACGCGGGCACGTCCCGCTGGCGATACTACCGTCTGAGCGAGTTGGGAGAACAGGTGCTGCGTGCCGAGTTGCGACGCCTGTCGTCGCTGGTGGGTTATGCGCGGTCGCGCCGATTTCTGCTCGAGCCGGAGGTGTCATGAGTCGGTGGTTCCTGCAGCTTCTCACCCACGCCTATCCGCGAGCCTTCCGGCGCGTCTATGGCCGGGAGATGATCCAACTTTTCGAGCACCAGCGCCAGGAGGCCGCCTACCAAGGCATCTTGGGCACGGTACAATTTTGGTTCGACGTCACGATCGACGTGGCCGAAGGTGCCGGCCGTCAATGGCTACGGATCGCCCGCGAGATCGCAGCTTCGCGAGCGTCGGTGCGATTTGCCGTCGCGGGCTCCGGGCGCGGCCGTGAGCCGATGACCGTTCACGGCAGCTCGCGGACTGCGACCTTGGATCACGTGGTGCAAGATTTTCGCTACGCTCTTCGCACGCTGCGCAAGAGTCCGGGCTGGACGGCAGCTGCGGCCGTCACGCTCGCCCTGGGCCTCGGCTCGACCATCGCTATCTTCAGCGTCGTTCACGACGTCGTGTTACGACCCCTGCCGTATGAAGACCCGCAGCGCCTGCAGGTGGTCAAGGGCCAGAACGTACAGCACGGGCGCGTTTACAGCCACACGTCGTTCCCTTCCTGGAAGATCTATCGCGACACTCAGGCGTCCTTTGACCGCCTGGAGGCGTGGGCGAACCTGACCATGACCTTCAACTTCGAAGGTGGCGCCGAGAGTTTACGCGGCGCCCTGACCACGGCGGGGTTGTTTTCGACCCTCGGCGTCACGCCAGCCTTGGGGCGAGGGTTCGTGCCCGAGGAGGATGAGCCTGGGAGCCCTGCGGTGGTAATTCTGAGCCACGAGCTCTGGCAGCAGCGCTTTGGTGGTGATCGACAGGTGCTCGGCAGTACTTTTCATCTCGAGGAGGAGCCCTACACCATCGTCGGCGTGATGCCTGCTGGCTTTCGTTTTCCGGATCATCGCGTCCGCTATTGGCTGCCGATGCGCATCGCGCCGCGGGCTGAGACCTCGTTTTACCTGCGCATGCTCGGCCGGATGAAGGAGGGCTCGAGCCTGGAGCAAGCACGGGCACAACTGACGTCCTTGCGCCTCGACGTGCCGACCGGATCAGGGCCACACGTTCACGCGGTGACGGATGAGGAGACGCCCCATGCTCCATCGCCAGCGCACCGTGAAAGGGTCACCACCAGTTTGGCCATGACGTCACTCCACGAGGAGATGGTCGGGGACGTGCGCCTGCTGCTACTGATCTTTTTGGCCGCGGTCCTGGTCGTGCTTTTGATCGCTTGTCTCAACGTCGCCAATCTGATGTTGAGTCGGGCTCTTGGGCGCGAGCGCGAAGTGGCGTTGCGAACTGCTCTCGGAGCCGGGCGTCTGCGTATCGTGCGTCAGTTCTTGGCGGAAAGCTTCCTGATGGCAGGGATCGCGGGTGGGCTTGGCATCGCCTTGGCGGGCGGCCTGATTCAGGCTCTTATCACTCTAAGCTCGAGCTCGATTCCCCGTCCGGAAACCTTGGGCTTCGACGCCACCACCCTGATCTTCGCTCTGGTTCTGATCGCGGCGGTCGGGCTGACCGTCGCCCTGGTGCCGGCTTGGCGAGCCTCGAGCCCGAACCTCTGGCAGAGTCTCCAGGAGAGTGCCCGCGGCTTTGTCGGGCGAACTGGGCATCATCGGTGGCGTCACGGCATGATCGTGGCGCAGCTGGCGCTGACCTTGGTGCTGCTGGTGGGTGCATCGCTCCTGGTCAAGAGCTTCGCCGGCTTGCTCGAATGGGAGTCCGGCTTCGAGCCGGAGCATCTTCTTGTGGTCCAGCTCGAGCTGCCCGGCGAGCGCTATGCTGCGTTCGATCGTCGACAGACTTTCTATCGTCAGCTGGTATCGCGGCTCGAGGCCCTGCCGGGGGTGCGATCTGCCGCCGTGGCCTCCAGTCATCCGTTCGAGCTCAACTCGTGGGAGCGGATACTGCCCGAGGGCTACGTTCCCGGAGAGGATGAGCGGCCGGTCACGACCTCGACCTACGTCGGGCCGGACTATTTCGACGCCTTAGGCATGACGCTGGTCGCCGGGCGCGTCTTCGACGCACGGGACGGAGATCGCGCGGTGATCGTCAATCAAACGGTGGCCGAACGTTACTTTCCGTCAGGCGATGCCGTCGGGCGTCAGATGCGGGTCGGGTCGCGAAGCCCTCATTGGCGCGAGATTGTCGGCGTCGTCGCCGACGTGCGCCAGCACAGTTTGGGACATGATCCGCGATCGGTGACCTATGTGCCCTATTCCACGGGTGGCTATCACGATGCCTCAACGCTCCTGGTGCGCACCCAGATCGACCCACTGCAAGTCGCGCCGGCGGTCCGGCAAGCTGTTGCCGAGGTCGATCGCAATGTCCCGATCTACACCCTGACGACCCTTGAAGACGATCTCTGGACGTCGCTTGCCGTGCCGCGGTTTCGGGCGATTCTGTTGGCCACTTTCGGGGCAGCAGCGCTCTTGCTGTCGATGGTGGGACTCTACGGGGTCATGGCCTACTGGGTGACGCAGCGCACCCGAGAGTTGGGGGTGCGCATGGCTTTAGGCGCCGATCGTGACCAGATCCTGCGTCAGGTGGTGGGGCGGGGGCTTGGCCTCGCGGTCTTGGGTTTGGTGATCGGTTTCGTGACCACCCCGCTCGCGGTGAGGGTGCTCGAGAGCTACCTCTTCGAGCTGGAGGCCTACGACCCTGGGAGTTTTGCCGTCGCGATCCTGGGGCTCCTGGTCGCCGCCTTCTTCGCTTGCTTCGTGCCGGCCTGGCGAGCGAGCCAACTCGATCCGATCTCGGCTTTACGAGAGAGCTGAGGATCGGTGGCCAGAGTTCCAGGCCTAACGGCAACCGCGCTGTGTTGAATCCGAGAGCTGTGTTTGTATCCCGGCGCGCCAGGACAAGATCGTGTTCATGGAACCGGATCTCTTGGCTCGCTACTTGTCCACTTAGCACGGAGTAAGTCCCGCCATGGCGACCCAGCGACCCGCCACCATCCTCGACCGCATTGGACGCACCCCCCTTCTACCGCTCCGGAGGCTCGTCCCTCAGGGAAGCGCGAGGGTCCTCCTTAAGATCGAGAGCGAGAACCCGACCGGCAGCATTAAGGATCGAATGGCCCTCGCCATGATCCGGGCCGCCGAAGCCGACGGTCGTCTCCAGCCTGGCGGCCTCGTCGTCGAGTACACCGGCGGAAGCACCGGTGTCTCTCTAGCTCAAGTCTGTGCCGTCCTCGGCTACCCATTCCACGTTGTCAGCTCAGACGCTTTCGCCCAAGAGAAGCTCGACCACATGAGGTTTCTGGGGGCGGATCTCGAGATCGTCGCCAGCGACGAAGGGCGCATGACCGCTCAGCTAACCCGGGACATGATCGAGGCTGCCCGCATTGTCGTCGCCGAGAATCCCGGTGCCTTCTGGACCGATCAGCTCCGTAACACCGACCAGCTCTCTGCCTACCACGCCATGGGTGACGAAATCTGGGAACAGATAGGCGGGGAAGTGAGCGCCTTCGTGCAGAGCGTCGGGACTGCCGGATCGGTGCGTGGCGTCGGCGAGTCGCTCCAGCGAAAGAAGCCGGAGGTCGAGATCGTGGCCGTCGAGCCGACCGAGTCTTCCGTGCTGTCCGGCGGCCAGACGGGTGCCCACGGAATCGACGGCGTCGGCGCAGGGTTCATCGTCCCTTTGTGGCACGATGACATCGCCGACCGCATCGAAACGGTCTCGACGGAAGAGGCAGACGCCATGGCCCGACGAATCGCACGGGAGGAAGGTTTGTTCGCGGGGACGTCGACCGGCGGGAACGTCGTCGCGGCCCTCCGCTGCGCGGAGCGTTTCGGACCGGATGCGACCATCGTCACGGTCATGTGCGACACTGGAATGAAGTACCTTAGCAAGGTTCCTTTCCAGAGTTAGCTAGCCAGTGCTCCGCGGATCGATGGTTCGGCCCTTAGGACTGCTTCGGTCCATATAAGTCCCCCGAAAAGAAGAAGCCGCCGAACCCAGAGCCAGATCAACGCGCACGCAAGAGTTCTCTGACTTCGTCGTGCGCGCGCGATTCGCCACTTCCAGAACAGGCAAGAAAAGCGCAAAAGAAAAGAAAATCTTTACAGAAAATGCAGATTGGCCTTCGTGCCGACCGATCTTTAGCGAAGCATGTCGCTGGGGACGCAGGTCCCGAGCTTGCCAGATGATTTTCAACGATTGGGACACAGGTCCCGCGTCGGCGAGTTGATTCCTAGCGAATGAGATGCGATTCGGCGGTCGGCCAATCGGATCCTTGCGCTTAAGACGCCATTGGAGCCGCCGAGGAGGCGTTGGAGTCCAAAACGCCCGAGGCTTTGGTCGAGAGAGAGGCGCTCCTTTTCGAAAAGACCCCGGCAGAGGACGCGAGGCAGGCGAGGTTTGACGACTCGTCCGCGACAGACGCCGAGGGCGGGATGTCAGTTTTCCGCTGCATCCTCGCGGGAAGCGCAGCGCCTGAGTTGCCGGAGCCCGCCACGAAAATGATGGGCACGATAACCCGCCTCATGCATCAGCTCGACGAGATGGGCGCTCTTGAGGCCGACCTCACAGACCACCAGATAGGTCGCCTTCGGGTCAAAGGAGCGGTGGGCGCGGAGAGCGTCCGCGTAGTTTAGGCGGACGGCCTCCGGATAGTGCCAGGACTTGAACGCTGGTGCTGAGCGCAGGTCGAGCACGATGGCACCCTCAGGCACGGTCTCAACTTCGAGGTCGGGGGCGGTGAGCTTGTTGAGGTCGAGCGCCCGCAAGTCGAAAATCGCTCGGCCCTCGACCGCTTCGTTCAGCTGGGTAGCGTCAAGCGCGGCTTCCGCCCGATCGGTGCGACGTGGCTTGGCGTGGGTCTCGGGCTGTTTGGGCGTCAGTGCACAATGCTCCGGCACCTGGGCACAGAGGTCATGAGTGCCGATGTGGCGGGCGAGGTCGAGGATCTCGTCTTTCGGGGACGTGATCAGTGGGCGGAGAATCGGGATTTCGGTCACCGCCGAGATCACCACCAGGTTCTGCAGCGTCTGCGAAGAGACCTGACCGATGGCTTCGCCGGTGACGATGGCAGGGGATCGGGTCCACCGCGCGACGGCGTCCGCCGCCCGCAGCATCTGGCGCTTGAGCACCACCTGCCAAAGCACCGGTGGGCAGCGGGCCTGAATGTCTTCGACCGAGGGTCTGAAGTCCACCACATGGAGCCGCGGCGTCGTGCCATAGCTCCAGTCGTCCGCCAAGAGTTTGACCACCTCAAGCACCGCGTCACGGTGCGCATCGCCGCCCAGGTTGAAGAAGAGATAGTCGAGCATCACCCCGCGACGCAGCATCAGCCAGGCGGCGACCGCCGAATCGAAGCCGCCCGAGATCAGCGCCAGGGCCCGACCTTCGCTCCCCAAGGGCAGGCCTCCGGGGGCGGGGAGGCGACGGTGGGAGAAGTAGGCTTCACCGCGACGCAGCTCGATGCGAGCCTCGACCTGCGGGTGCTTCAGGTCGACGCCGGCGGCTCCGGGAGCCAGCCGGGCGCCTAGGCGTCGCTCGACCTCCGGGGAACGGAACGTCAGGTTCTGGCCGCGGCCGCCGCGCCGCATGCGCACGGCGAAAGTCTTGCCGGCGACCGCCGGGGCGAAGATCTCCTCTCCCATGTTCAGCAGATCCTCGAGATCCGTCCACGGGCGTCGCTCGGCGACCGAGACCTCCGCCAAGCCGAACACCCGGGATGCTACCTCGGCGATGTGGGGAGACGGCGACTCGACGTAGATGCGGGACCAGGTGCGCTGGATTTCGTGTTCCAGTCCTTCGCTCTTCAAGGCATCCGCCAGGTTGCGCGCTAACCGTTCCGAGAAGCGATTGCGGGTGCCCTTGGCTTTGATGCTCAGCTCGCCGCCGTAGCTGAGGACATAGACGAAGCTCACAACCCGACCCTCAGGCGTTGGGCCACCACCCAGCCGCGAAATCCTTGAGAGAGCTGGTCCCAGCTGCGTCCCAGGCGAGCTCTCAGCGATTCCGAGTCCGAAGGTCCGCCGACGGCAACCGAGGCCAGGTAGGCGCGAAAGCCTTCGGCCAGCGGTGAGTCCTGCTCACTCAGCAGGTAGCGGATCCACATCGCCGACATCTTGTAGTTGAGAAGGGCATCGCCGGCCAAGAATGCCTCTCTGTCCATCGCCAGCAACCGTTCGAGGGAAGGCGCCGTGCCGCCCAGGCCGATCTCTTGCTCCAGCTCGAGGAGCCTGGCTCCCAGCCGACGGTTGTAGCGTAGATTGGTGGAGGTCATCGGAGCCGCAATCAAGAGTTGTTTCCGGTCGAGTCGCGACAGCGAGAGATCTTCGGCCATGCCTTCCTCAAGCCACGGCGGCAGGGTCTCGATGTCCCCCTCGTCCCGCAGCAGCCGCCAGCTCACCAGATGGGTGAGCTCATGAATCAAGGTCGCGGCGAGCAGATCGGTGGATTCGTGGCCGCGATACATCAACACCGTATTCGGGGAATGAAAGTAGGCGTTGACCCGGATTTCGGCAGACTCATGGCCGTGCGAGCGTTGAAATTCTAAGAAGGACTGCCGACCCGCAAAGAGCAGTACCGAGCCGTTGAGCTCCGGCTCGGGCCCTGATTCCGACCCTGATTCCGACGACGAGCCAGCCAGGCTGAGTCCTGCCTTCTTGGCAGATTCTGACGGAGCGGGCCTCGGAGAGGTCAGCTCGGTTGGCACCTCCAGCCCGTAGCGTTCCGCGTAGACGCTGGCGTGCTGACTCGCGACCCGCTCGAGCTTTTCAATCAACACGGGGTCATCGGCCTTGCTGAACAGCTGGTAAGGACCGAGACTGCCCTTCTGCCAGCCCTCGCCGATGTCAAGGGGCTCCGGCTCAAGGACGATGAAGTGAACGGGAGGTGCAGGAGCAGGGGCTGGACCGCCGCCTTCGAGGTCGACCCAGCCGACCAGCTCGCCATAGCGCACCTTGACCCAGGAGCCTCGCTCTTCGAGCAAAGGGAGCTGGACCTCGGGCAGAATGGTGAGCACCTGGGTCGAGGTCTCGGGCTCAAGGTAAAGCTCGCTACCTCCGAGGATCGCGATCAGGGATTCGGTGGTTTCCACCGCCCATCCCGCCGGCTGCCCCAGCGGTGCCTCCTGGGCCATAGCCGGTGGGGTCAGCGCCCAGAAAAGAAAAAGAAAGACCGGAAGGATCATCCCTTCAGGATAACGTCTTCAGCCCCACCGCTTGCTCGGTGAGCTCGATTTCATGGCTCAGGTGGGCTCCTTCAACCCACACGATGAGCTGAGACTCGAGCCACTGGCGCAGATCGTTCAGCGCTCTCTCCATCTGTCGATAGCCTGAAATCTTATGCGTCTGGCCCCAGGCGGTGGAGTCGTCGTCGGCTCCGATCGACCAGACGATCAGCGGCACGCCGAGTTTCTGCAGGTATCCCCTCACGACTTGGGGCGAGAAGCGGCTCGAGTCTTGCGAGGCGCCCGAGCGGATCAAGAGCACGGCTCGGCGCTGATCCCCGGTCGCGGCGACCACGCCAGCGATTGCCACCGCGTCTGCCAGCTGTTGTTGCTCGACCGGCGTCTCGTCTTCGGCCGAATAGGCGGTGGTGACAATGTCGAAAAGTGGGCCGAGGTCGGTGACGTTATGCGACACGGGCACCTGTTCGGTGAGCAGGGTCGCGAGCCCTTGTCCGACCCGCACTTGTTCGCGACCGGTGGTCGGATAGGCGAAGCGCACACGATCGCCGGCGCTGAGCACCGTCGGGGGCGCCGGTGGCTCTTTATCCTTGGTCAAGCCCAAGGCTGCGCGGGGCGGCGGGCGGTATTGGCGGTAGAGTTCTTCAAAGATCTCCCGCAAGCCTTCGAACGTGACCGTCGACCGCTCGCGGACGACCAACAGGTTGACCGGGCCCCGATCGACGGCGACCACAGTCAGCGCTTGACTGCCCTTGCGCAGCCAGCCGCCCATCACCTCGGGCGCAAACGTCGGGGCTTGTTTTCGCTGGCGTTTCTTCTTCGTCCCTTCGGCCGTGAGCAGCCGGGCGGTGAGCTCGGTGGCGACTTGGTCGCCAAACGAGCCGCCGAAGACCAGCTCGGCATAAGCGACGCTCGCTGCGTCTCCGGCGGTCTCCAGCTCCACTCGCAGGAAGTGGACGCCGCGCGGATCGTGAGGCGGCAAGGCGATGGCTTCTAAGTCGTTGGCGATGAGCGGCTGGCCATCGAAGGTGACGCGGACTTTGGGAGGCGCCTGGGCGTCGAGTGACGACCAGATCAGCCGGACGCTTGTTTTCCCGTCGCTTGAGCGATCCAAGGCCAGGCGGGCTTCCAGGCGGTCGCGAGGTAGGTTGACCCACTGGCGGATCGTCTGAAGCTCCTGGCGATGTTCATCGTAGGCGACCGCCACCAGCTCGTGGGGGGCTAGCTCAGGCCCGAAGTCGCAACTCACGACCCAAGGTGGGCGGCTCAAGCCACCGACGAATCGGCCGTCGAGACGAATCTCAACCAGCGCCACCTCATCGTTCACGTTCAGCTCCACCGCCTGGCTGCCGGTGACCAGGCCGAGGAGCAGCGTGACGAACTCGATCATGGGCTAATAACGCACCAGCAAACGGGCGGCTCGTTCGACTTCGTCTTCGCTGGCCAGGAATGCGGCCTCGAGCGGCGGCGAATAAGGAACCGGCGTGTCGAGGGCGCCGAGGATGCGGATCGGAGCGTCGAGATACTCGAACGCCTCTTCTTGAATGATTGCCGCCAGGCTTTCCCCGATCGAGCCGGTGCGGGTGTCTTCCTGCACGATCAGAACCTTGCCGCAGTGGCGGGCGACGCGCAGCAGGGCCTCGCGATCGAGCGGCGTCAGACAGCGCAGATCGAGCACCGAAGTTTCGATCCCGTCGTCGGCCAGACGTTCGGCCACCCGCATGGCGAGGTGAACGTACGCACCGTAGGAGATGATCGCCAAGTCGGATCCCGCGCGCCGCAGAGCTGCTTTGCCGATCTGCAACGGTCTCGGCGACTCGTCGCTGAGCACCTGCTTGACTCGAGGGTCGCGATAGAGCGCGATGTGCTCGTAGAACAGTACCGGGTCCGGATCGGCCACCGCCGCGCCGAGCAGCGCTCGGGCGTCCTCGGGGGTCGACGGCACGACGATCTTGAGACCCGGCGTGCGGTAAAACCAGGCTTCGGTGTTCTGGCTGTGGTACGGGCCGGCATGACGCAGACCGCCCCAGGGCATGCGCACCACCATCGGCACCGAGGCTCCCCAGCGGTAGCGGATCTTGGCAGCATTGTTGACCAGCTGGTTGAAGCCGGTGGCGATGAAATCGTTGAATTGAATCTCGCCGATCGGGCGTTGGCCAGCCAGAGCCGCACCGATGCAGACGCCGAGGGTACCGGCTTCGGTCAGCGGGGAATTGAGAATCCGGTCGCCGAAGTGCTCGAGCAGCGGTCGTAGCAGCAGAAAGGCGTTGCCGTACTGGCCGCCGACGTCCTCGCCATAGACAAACACTCGCTCGTCGCGCGATAGGACGTCGGCGACGCCGAGAGTCACCGCTTCCAAGAAGGTATGGCCGCCGGATTCGAACGGTGCCCCGGCGTCGACCTCCCCAGGCCCGGGCTCGGGGTCCAAACTCCGGTCCGCCAAAACCTCGAGTCGCTGGGCCGGCGGCTGATCGCTGTAGACACCCTCACCCGCTCGCTGCGCGTCGGGCCAGGGCGTCACGATCACCTTTTCGGCTTCGCTCGCCACCAGCTGCTCGGCTTCGGATTTCCAAGTCTCCAGGTCGCGGGCGTCGATCACCCCCTCGTCTTCGAGGCGGGCAGCATAGGTTTTCAAAGGATCCCGCTTTGCCCATCGTTCGTAGGCCTCGGCGTCGGCATAACCCGACGCACGGAGTTCGGGATACTCCCAAGAGATCTTCGGCTCGTGGCCCAGGTAGAGCATGTCGTCGTGATGAGCGTGGCCGCACATGCGCATCGAGATTAGCTCGAGCAGGGTCGGTCCGCGGCCGGCGCGGGCACGCTCCGCGGCCCAGGCAAAAGCCGCCGCGATCGCTTCCGGGTCGGTGCCGTCCAAGGTCAACCCAGGGATGCCGTAACCGATCGCCTTGTCGGCGAAGGTGCGAGCCGCGGTCTGTTCGGAGACCGGCGTCGCCAATGCGGTCTGGTTATTTTGCACGCAGAAGATCGCCGGCAGACGCATGGCTGCGCAGACGTTGATCGCCTCGTGCCATTCGCCGAGGGAGGTGCCGCCTTCGCCGATATAGGTGACCGCTACTCGACCGTCGCCCTCGCGCGCCGCCGGCTCACGCGACATGGCGAAAGCGATGCCCGAGATGGTCAGTGCTGAGACCGACAGGGGCGCCGCTGGCGGCAGGATGCCGCGAGCGAAATTGCCGACGTGCAAATCCCGACCGTCCATCGGCGGACCTTCTTTGCCCATCTGGGCGCTCAGGATCATGCGCACGGTGTCCGGCTGGGGATGCATGGCCAGCGCCGCGCCAGCGTCGCGAATCAAGGGAGCGACGACGTCGCCGCGCCAGATGCCGCCTTGGCTTTCATAAGAATCGTTACGCCGCAAGCGCAGGCACGAGGCATAAATCGCTTCCTGGCCGAGGGAACGAAAGCCCTTGCCCTGGAAGGCTTTGTTGCCGTAACGCACCTCGCCACCGAGGAAGAAGGCTTTCAATCGATTGTCGACAGCACGAGTCAGAATCATGCCGCCGAGCATCTCTCGACGCTCTTCTTCAGTGAACGAGGCGATGATCGCTTCCCGAGTCAAAAACCCGTCGCAGGACTCGATCATCTCGCTGACCGCCAGATCGAGGCGCTCACGGGTGGTGGTCCCTGGCGTGGTCTCGAGATCGCCCGGCAGACCGCCATCGCCGCTGCGTCGCCGTAGCTCCCGGCGCAGCTTGATCCGCAGATCTTCAATCGCATCCAGCTTTCGCCAGGAGGTTTCCGAGGCGTCGCCGAGGGCGACCTCAAAAGCTTCGCCGGCGAGATCCAAGGCATGGGGATAACGCTCCGCCACGAACGAAGCAAAGCGAGTGATCAGGTCGTCCGGTTTTTGAATCATCACTTCACCGAGTAGTCCTGGGGTGGCTCGAATTCGGCGGCCGCCACTGGCCGCTCTTCGATCGACTGTAAAGCGACCTCCGTCCGGACCCTACCGTCGACAAAATTGCGGGTGAGGACCGGGAAGCCGTGCATTCTCCGGAGATCCTCGAATGGATGCCGATCCCATCCGAAGCCGCCACCGAGGCTCGATAGCGAGGCATCAAAGGAATCCATCAGGCGGCTGTAGAAGTCGGACATTTCACGCAGCAGGGTCAGCGCCGACTCCCCGCCCGGCACCGCGTCGGGTCGCGCGACCCAAACTTCCCGTAGCTTTTCACCGCCTCGGAAGACGTCGTATCGGATACAAGGTAACTCATTGACGACGTCGCGATCGCTGGTCTCGAGCACGGTGGCCGGGGGCTGCTCCGCCTTTCGCGTCTTGCCGTATTGGCTTTCGAGCATCTTGCGGACGATCTCCTGCTGTTCGGGCGGCAGCGTTGCGATCCGTTGCTCGGTGGCTTCCATCAGGATCTGCATCTCGGTGCTGAACGATGCCATCGCTTCGCGATCGAGGACGGAGAACTTCTTTTCTTCATGGTTGATGACGGTGATTGAGGCATCGTCCCCGCCGCGAAAGACCACCGAATGATTGCGCTCGGAGGTCCGACGGCCCTCGGCAACGTGCGCACCGTCCGTGGATGGGACGGAAGCGATGTCCATCTTGAGAAGCCCGGAATCGACCACCATCCGTGTCGCTTCCACCGTCGGTGAGGGGCGCGAATAGTCGGTCGTCCGAAGGCTCATGACGACACCGGCTTCAAGCGGTGTGACCACCGCCCAAAGCAGGCAGCCGAAGAAACAGAAAGGTCTTGAAACGACGCCCTGGACCATGAGCAGATGATCAGCGTCCGCTCCGCCCTTGTCAAGGAGGCAGGCTCGATTCCGTGAGATACTCGCGCGATGCTCGACTCCGTCAAGCTTCTGCTTCCGAGGCCTCGCCAAGCGGAGACTCCCGGCGGTGAACTGCTGCTCCCGGATCGGCCGACGCTATCCCTGAAAGGCGCGGTGACCGGCAGCGCGCGCCAGCGACTGAGCACGGAGCTCGAAGCCCTCGGCATGCGTCCGCGCGTCGTCGGCGATTCGCAGGCCGACGTTCGGATGGAGATCGATCCTGCGGTGGCGGGAGCTGAAAGCTATCGACTCGAAGTCAGCCCGGCGGGCGTTCGCCTGCGAGCCGCGGACCCGCCGGGTCTCTACTATGGCGCTTCAACCCTAGCGCAGTGGTTGCGCATCCACCTTTGGGGACAGGGGCACGGTCCGCGGGCGGTGCCGGCGCTCGAAGTCTCGGATCAGCCGGACTTCGCCCATCGAGGCGTCCTGCTCGACATCAGCCGCGACAAGGTGCCGACGCTCGAGACCTTGAAACAGCTGATCGATCTGCTCGCGGGCTGGAAGATCAACCAGTTGCAGCTTTATATGGAGCACACCTTCGCCTACCGCGGCCATGAGGTAGTGTGGCGTGATGCCGATCCGTTGACCCCGAGCGACGTCCACACTCTCGACGCCTACTGCCGCGCTCGCTTCATCGAGCTGGTTCCGAATCAGAATAGCTTCGGTCATTTTCATCGCTGGCTGATCCACGAGCCTTATCGGCGATTGGCCGAGAGCCCGGAGGGCATCGAACATCCCTTCAGCTTCGAGCCGGAACCCTTCAGCTTGTGTCCAACGGATCCTGGCAGTCTGGCTCTTCTGGAAGACCTTTACGATCAGCTGTTGCCTTGCTTTACCAGTCGGCAGCTCAACGTCGGCCTCGACGAAACCCTCGATCTCGGCCAAGGGAGATCCGCTGCGATTTGCCAAGAGCGTGGTCAAGGCCGGGTGTACCTCGATTTTTTGCAGCAGGTCCATGGTCTGGTCACCCAGCGCGGGTATCGGATGCAATTCTGGGGCGACGTCATTCTCAAGTATCCGCATCTGCTCAAGGATCTGCCCGAGGATGCGATCGCACTCCAGTGGGGTTATGAGGCAGATCACCCTTTCGCCGTCGACAGCCGCCGCTTCGCCGCTTCCGGTCTTGATTTCTACGTCTGCCCGGGGACCAGCTCCTGGAATAGCTTCACGGGTCGGACCCGCAATGCGGCCGAGAACCTGGCGGCGGCAGCGATTCAGGGTCACGCTCAGGGGGCTAGCGGTCTTCTGATCGCCGACTGGGGTGATTTTGGGCACCTGCAGCCCTTGCCGGTGAGTTATTCCGGCCTTGCCGCCGGCGCCGCGTTCGCCTGGAACCTCAAGGTCGCTCAGGAGCCGTTGCGCATCCCGCTCGCCCAGTGGCTCGATCTGCATGCCTTTCGAGATCGCGGAGGCCAGGCCGGCGTCGCCGCCGCCGAGCTCGGGGATGCCTATCTCCATACCGGCGCGGACACCACCAACGGCTCGAGCCTGTTCTTCGCGTTGATCTTCGCCCACAAAGCGGCCGCGGAGCGGCGTGGGGAGGGCATGACCTTGCCGGGCCTCGGGCGGACCCTCGAGCACGTCCAGGATGCGATGGCACCTCTCGCCGCCGCGCGCATGGAGCGTCCGGATGCCGAGCTGGTCCAGCGCGAGCTCACCTGGGCCGCTGGAATGCTGAGCTTGGCTTGTCATCTGGTCACGGCGCGTCTCGGGGTCGGTGAAGACCAGCCGCTGTCGGCTTTGCCCAGCCTCACTCGCCGTGAGTTATCGCAGCGGCTCGGTACCCTGGTCGAAGAACATCGTGAAATTTACCTGGCGCGCAACCGGGCCGCAGGTTTAAGTCGTTCATGCTCAGGGCTGAGACGTCTCCTGAAGCTGCTGAGTGTCGGATAAGGTCTCTTCAGGAAGACTGGCACAGACAGGCTCGGTAAGGAGCACTTATATGACGCAGACCCGAGGTCGCGGAAATCCGCTGACCCCCTGGAGAGGTTGCCTGCTGACGATCTTTGCTGCCTTCTGGTGGCTGGCTTCCATTCCCGCTCCCCAAGGCATCGGCGCCGAGTCGGAGAATCCGGTCGCTCCGGCTCCGGAGCCTCTGCCCTCAGACGATCGCCCGCCGATCGTATCGAGGGGCCAGGAGACGCCTCTCGACGAAACCGAGGGAACATCCCCTGCCGAGCCAGATCTTTCGGTGCCCGCAAGCTCGCCGGACACGATCGAAGAGTATGAGCTTCGGTTGTCCGGCAAGCGCCTGCACATGTTGGGTGCTGGCGATCCTGAGTCTCCGACGGTGCTGCTGTTGCACGGCGCACGATTCACCGCCGAGACCTGGCGGGAGCTCGGGACCCTCGAGCTACTCGCCCGTCAGGGGTTCTTCGCCGTAGCCCTCGATCTGCCGGGCTACGGCAGGTCTGAGGTCAGCGATCTGCCGCCGTCCAAAGTGCTTCCCAGCTTGTTGCCATTGATCACTCAGCGACCGGTCGCGGTGGTCGCGCCATCGATGAGCGGCCGCTTCAGCTTTCCATTGGTGGTCGATCGACCCTCCTACGTTGCGGGCTTCGTACCGGTCGCCCCCGCCGCCATCGACCGATACCTGCCGCAGCTTCGGGACTCTCAAGTACCGGCGCTCATCTTCTGGGGCAGCGAAGATCGCATCGTGCCGCTCCGTCAAGGCGAGGCACTCAATCGCACCCTGCCTGACAGTCAGCTGTTGGTGCTCGATAAGGCCAGCCATCCTTGTTATCTCGACAAGCCGCTCGATTTTCATCGCGAGCTGCTGCAGTTTCTGCGTGGACTGAATTTTTGATCCATCTTTGATCTAAGGAGAGCAGACATGACGTTTTTGACGCTTTTCCTCGGGTTGGTGACGGGCGTCCATCCCGTCGAGCTGACGGTGGCGGATCCTCTGGTGGCTCGCGTCGAGTTGCGGTTGGACGGACGTGCAGTGGGTATGCTGACCGGCGCGCCGTGGACCTTGACCGCCGATTTTGGTGACGATCTGGCACCTCATGAGCTTTCCGCCGTGGGTTTTGACAGCGAGGGGCAAGAGGTTGCCAAAGCTCGGCAGTGGATCAACATGCCCCGCGAACGCGCCGAAGTGGCGCTGGTCTTGGAGGGTGATCGCGAGGGTCAGGTCGAAAAAGCTCGGCTGGTATGGAGTTCGGTCGACGTCGTCAAGCCCGAGACAGCCAAGGCTTTCTTGGACGGGGTCGAGATCGAAGATATCGACCCTCAGGGGTTTGCCGTCCCGAGTTATGACGTTTCGGTTCCGCATCTCCTGCAGGCTGAGTTGCAGCTGGGAGACACCACCGTCCGCACCCAGACCATGGTGGGAGGCGGATCCCGCGGTGCCGCCTCCGGGACGCTGACCGCGATCCCTCTCTATCTGGAAGAGGACAGCAAGTTGCCGACCGCGGCGGAGATGCAGGGCTGGCTCGAAGCTCGCGGCGAGCCGGTTCGAGTGTTCGCCGTAGAGAGGTCCGGAGCCGACGTGATCATGGTTCAGGACCTCGCCTGGTACCTACAGCGGCGTCTCAAGGGTTTGCGCAACGAGATGCTGAAGACGCGCGTCTCAGTCCGCCAGCGGCCGACGGGCTTGAAATCTCGCGATATCTTCCGCTTGCTTTTTCCGATTCCGCAAACCGCCGATGCCACGATCCGTTCGCTGCAGTTCCCAATGAGCCCGAACATGTGGAGTGGGCAGATCGTCGAGACCCATGCTCAGGGCGCGACCGATCGTCAGGTGGCTGGCGCCATCCCGCAGGGCCTGATGGTCGGGATCCCGGTCAACGGTGAGCGCAAGCTCGACACCAGCAATCAGCATCTCACCGATGCGATTGCGGTCGGCTCCTTGGCGGCCGCTCAAGGTCAGCGGGCACGGGTGCTGTTGATGATCGCAGGTAGCGAAGAGCGGGACCATAGTCGTAATACGCCGGAGCAAGTGCGGTCTTACCTATCGCGCTTGAACGTGCCGCTTCGGGTCTGGTCTCCGGAGCCTGAGAAGGTCGATCCCGGTTGGGGAGAAGTCCAGAGCATCGCGACCCGTAACCGGCTCGAGCGAGCGATCCGTGATCTCCGTCTATTCCTCGATCGTCAGATCGTGGTCTGGGTCGAAGGCCAGCATCTCCCGCAGCAGTTGCAGCTGACCGAAGCGGCCATCGGCCATTTGCGGCGTATCACCGACGTCGGGCCACCGCCTCCACCGCCAGCAGAGGATGCAGATCTGGATCCTGGCTTGAGGATTGCGGATCTGCCGTCGGCCAGTGAGTCGCCTTCCCCGGGTGCGCCGCCGGCGCCAACTCCGGCAGCGACTCCGACTCCGGCAGCAGCGCCGACTCCGCCAGCGGTTGGAGCGCCGGCAAGCTTTGTCGAGGCGGTCGACGTCAACGTCGTCAATGTCGACGTGATCGTCACCTCCAAAGACGGCACCCGAGCCCGAGATCTCACCCAGGCCGACTTCCGACTCTTCGAAGACGGCGAGCCGGTCGAGATCTCCTATTTCGAAGGGCCACCAGCGGTCAAATCCGAGACGTCCGCCGGCGCGACGATGGAAGAAGTGGTCGCGCGACCGATGAGCCTGATCGTCTACCTCGACCTGTTCCGGTTGTCACCCAAACAGCGAACACGGACCCTCAAGGCGCTCGAGAGTGGCCTTGCCCGCGATCAAGGCCCGGTACGGGTGATGATCCTCGTCGACGACGGTTCGGTAGAGATTCCGTTGACCTTTACCGAGGATAGAAATGCGATCCAGGCAGCGATCACCGATATTGAGGCACGCAAGCGTCGGGCCTATCCGAACAACGAACGTGATGCCTTTCGCGAGATGGTCGAAGTGCGTGAAGCGATCCGATCCGCCCACAGTCTTCGCGACGAAGAGCTTAAGCGAGCGGCTCTGAGGTCGGCTTACGTCCGACGACGGTCGGTCGAAGGCATGCTGCCGACCCTCGCGGAAGAGCGGATGCGGGAGATCCGCGGACTGGTCGCTAGCCTTGAGCGTCTGGCCCTTGGCTTGAGTGGCGTGGACGGTCGGCGGGCGATCCTTTACGTCGGCAGTCGGCTGAGCATGTCCCCCGGCCAGCAGCTCTATGAGGAAGCCGCGACGCTGATGGCTGACTATTCGGTACAGTCCAACCTGATCAATGGCGCGCCGGAGGATTCCCGACAGACCCGGCTGATCGGTGAGGTCGGAAGGCTTCGGCTCGAGAAGGACTTTCATCAGATGATTCGCGAGACCAGCGCCACCGGGGTCACCTTTTACACCCTGACGCCGCCCAATCTCGAGGATGCCGACGCGATGTGGCGCGAGATCCCCTCGGCCGCCGGTCGCCCGGCGAGCGCTCGCACCGAGGAGACCAAAGCGGCGGCTTGCGCCATGTCGGGGGAGACCGGTGGCCTTTGCCAGGTCGCTGGCACCGACATGGACCAGCTGATGAAAGCCACCTTCGACGACTTCGGTGCCTACTACTCTCTGGCCTTCACTCCGGATCGGGAACCGGATGGGGAGTTCCATAAAATCCGGGTCGAAGTCGATCGGGTCGGCTTAAAGCTGCGCTATCGAGAAGGATATCTCGATCGGCCACGGGAGGACGCGGTCAAGGATCGTCTGCTCGCGGCCCTGACTTTTGGCGATGCGCAGGACGAGTTAGGGATGCAGCTGGCGATGGAGACGCCGCAAGCCACCGACCAGGAAGGCATGTTCTTGATCCCCTTCGAGGTCCGCGTGTCAGCGACCCGTTTGGCATTGCTGCCGATGCCGAGTGGCGGCAAGCGTCAAGCCAAGGCTCGGTTGATGATCACTGCGATGGACGATCGAGGACGCAGTATAGGGATTCAGGAGTACCCGATTCAGTTCGAGGTTTCCGAAGAGCGTCTGGCGACCGGACAGCCGTTACTCTACGCTCACAAGGTTCGTTTGACCCTGGCGGCTGGAGAGCAGACCTTGGCGGTCGGCATTTGGGATGACGTCGGTCGCGTGGGCTCTTTCGTCAGCCACAAGCTCGACGTTGGTCCATCAGCCAAGCCTGAGGCTTGATGCGGTTTTAAAAGGATCGCTCGATGCCGATCGAAATCGAGCCGTAATTATGAATGCCATCGGAGTCACCGCGGCGGGGAAAGAATTCCTCGCTGCGGCGGACGAAGGTGTATTGGAATCGCCAATCCCGGTAGCGAAACGACAAGCCGGCGGTCAGGTCGTAGACCAAGTCTTCTTTGTCGACGCTGTGACTGTCGGAGAAGACTGTGCCGTCGAGGAAGATGTTGTGGGCGACGACGCGACCATCGGCCCCGGCAAAAAAATAAAGCTCCCACGTCTCGCGCTCCAGCGACTCCTTGAGCGGTACGCCGGTGGTCGGGATGATGGTCAGGGGAAAGCCGCTGATATTCCAGCCAGCACGAGCGGTGAGGCCAGCACCAGCGGTGACCATGAGGGTACCGAGTGCGCCGCCGGCGTGGGGGACGAGGTCGAAATGGCGGTCACCGAAGCGACGACGGTACTGATAGATCAGGTTGATCGCCGGTTCGTTCGGTAGCTGGTTGTCCCAGCCCAAGGGGAGAGCACTGTCGATCAGCTCGTGCAGTCGGTTTTGCACCCATTCGGCGCCCGCCGCCGGGCCGACCACGCCGAGCTGCAGCTCGAAGGAGTGTTGCTGGCGTAGCTGGGCGTCGGTGATCTGCATCAAGGCAGCCCCATAAAGCCAGCCGGCGTAAGGACGATCGTCGGGAATCAGCTCGGGGATGCTGAGGTCGTCGGGGGTGTAGAAGTTCTGACCGATGGCGAAGCCGACGCTCGGTGGCAGCACCGGTAGGTTCGGGCAGACCCAGGAGCACCATTTGCGAGCCAGAGAATCAGCCCAGCGAGGGGCAAATTCGGGATGACGCAGCCCAAGAAAACGCAAGCCGCTAGTGTAGTGCTCGTCAGAAGGGTCAGAAATCGCCAAAGCATCATTCTCACCTTGAAATATCCAGGCGGCCCAGCGGGGCGTTTCCTGAGCATCCAGTGGCCTGAAGAGCCCGCTGGCGAGCGCACAGACGAGGCTGATCTGAGCGACTCGGCGGCTGATCATGAGGCATCTCCGGAGTCCGGGGTCCGGCCGGCGTCGCCAAAATCGGGCACGATGCCTCGAAAGCGGCCGCCACGGCCCGCGGCGGCGGGCCCCATACCGATGCCGGTGAAGACGTCTTGCAAGACCTGCTCAAGAGTGTTCGGTTCGGAGGCTGGCAAGCGGCCCGCGGCGCGCAGATCGGCCAGCGCGCGAGTGATGGCGTCTCGGGCGTCGAGAAAACCGGGTTGATCAGGCCCGATCGGCAGCAGCTTGAGCGAGTCGATGACCAATTGCCAGCCAAGCTCATGACCCCGGGCAGCATCGCCCAACGCCTCGCCGAGGGCGCGATTCATACGAATCAGCGCTGCGGCCCAGATTTCGCCCCCCTGATGAGGCTGCTGATGTTCCGGTTGAGTGAGGTCGCCATAGTGGAGGGCGAAGCGATCGTCGTAGGCCTGGCGCCGGAGACCTTTGTCAGCGTCTCCGGCGAGCCAAGCGCCGAACACGCTCTGTTCTTCGCCCAGTTGATGACTGCGCAGAGTGACAGCGAAGTAGTCGCTATAGCCCTCTCCTAGCGCACGACTCTCGGGGTGACGTAAGGGTTCGAAGCTCAGGCGACCGCCGGCCAGGCGGGTGGTGACCCCATGAGCGTATTCGTGGCACACCAAATCAGCATCGAGCGCGCTGTGTCGATCGCCAAGCAGACCGAGTTGGAGCTCGCCCGGGCGGCCATCGCGTCGGCTGCGCAGTCGCGCGGCGCCGTCCAAGGGGCGATCGAAGATCCGAATTTCAAGCGGGTCACGATCACCCTCCGCGCCGGTGAAGTTTTCGCGCTGAAAGTTGCCCTCGGCTTCTCCGAAACCGAGGAGCGAGAAGAAATCATGGAAGTAGTTGCAGAAGTAAAAGGCATTGAGCAGACGTTGATCTTCGCCGCTGGCATCGTCCGGCGCAAAGACCACGGTTTCTTCGGAAAGCGTGCCCTCCAGCACCGCGCGGCGATTGCCGCGAAAGGCGGTCGCGTTATTGCCGCTCGCGCTGTGGCGGTCGATCCACGGCTGACCGAACGGGTCGGACTCGGAGGCGTGAGCGAAGTCCGGATAAGCATCGCGTGGCTGCGGCAAGGCGACCTCGACCCGACCCCCCGGGTCGTCCGGGTTATGGCAAAAGACGTGTCCCCGGCCTTGGGCGCAACGATACGAACCTCGGCAATAGAGGATTTCCCCGCTCGCAGTGGCGGTGACGATGACGTCGTACATCTCGTCGTTATCGGGAGTGGTGAGGCAGACTAGCCAACCGAGTCGAGTATCGTGCGGGCTGCAGTGGAGCCACACCAGGTGCGCCGTCACCGGTTCGGCGAACGGCGGTTTGGCGAGCACGCAGGGACGACTCGGAAGCGGAAACGACGCGATCATTCTTGGCGGGTGGGAGGAGACTTTGAGGGCGGCGGCGGTGGCCAGGTAGCGGGCGGCGGCCATGACCGCGTCGGCCGCTGGCATCGGAGAGCCGATCTCGAGCTCGCGGGTGATCGAGACATGGTCGCCGAGGATCTCAGCTCGGACGCCTGGGTCGAAGTGGACGCTGCGCACGGCTTCGAAGACCGGAATGCCCCGATAGTGCTGGTGGAGATGAACGACGACGGTCCCAGCGCTGGTGCAGATCCTCGTCGGATCGGGCACCATCTCGAAGAGTTCCTCTTCGGTCGTGCGTCGCCCCAAGCTACCGTTTGTGGCTTGCTGCCACCGCGCCATCGCATCCTCGACGGTCGCCTCCGAGGAGCCGCGGCTTTCCCGACCCCTGGCAACCCGAGCGCTTCGCAGCACCGGTGGAGTCCCGGTGAGCGTATTGGCCTCTCCTCCCCGCCTAAGGCTTGCCGACTCGAGATCTTTGGCTCGCTCGAGCCGCGTCCGGGCGATGGGTCGGTCGCCGGCCGAATCGCGGACATCGTATTCCAGGGTCATTGTCCTCCTCCTCCCCTCCCGAGATGTCGGTTCGCGTCACAAAGCGCTCTTGCCCTCATCGAGGTGGGAACGGTCTCCGAGGGCCTGGAGGATTCTACTCCTCTCTCGTGCTATCGGCTCGACGAGATCCGGTGGCGGATCCAGGGCCTCGAGCATCGCCAGGGCCTCTGAGAAATGGCCATGACGGTGCAACACCTGAGTGGCGTAGAGTTGGACTTCCAGGCTTTCGGGGTGAGCAGCGGCCCATCGGCGAAAGAGCTCTGAGATCTCGCGCTCCGCGAGGATGGGTTCGGGCCGTAGGCGGGTCGCTTCGAGATATTGACGGGCGCCGTCTTCGATCTGGCTGTTAGCACCGAGGGCGGCGGCGAGGAGCACCCGAGCGTCGCGAAAGTCTCCGAGACGGTGGACCACGAAGCCGAGGGCTTGGGCGGCGCGGTGGTATTGGCCATGGATCAGCAGGGCTCGACCGAGCAGATACTGACTGTCGATCGGGCCCCAGAACTGTTGCAATGACGTCTGGTATTCACTTTCACCCAGGGCCACGAGCTCGGCGAGGGTGAAAGGGTCGCCGGTCGATCGTTCGAGGGCGGCCTCCAAGACTTCGATGGCTCGATCTCGTTCGCCCGCCAAAGCGGTCGCGCGACCGAGCAAGGTTAGCGGTTCCGACGGTTGACGACCGCCGCGATAGACAAAGCGCTCCTGCTCGCTAAGCTGCTTCAGCCATTGCTGAGCTTCAGCGAGCTGTCCGGCCGCCAGTTGAATCGAGGCGAGGTCGAAGTCGGCTGACGCGGAGGCCAGGGAGTTCCCGGCCTGACGTTGGGACGCCAGCCGTTGGGCGACGCGCTCCTCGAGAGAACCCTCATTCCGAGGGAAAAAGGCGGGTCGTAACCAGTCGAGCCACCAGGGAGCCGAGGCCACGGCTTCGACGGCAAGTTCGGCATGAAGGGCGAGCGGTTGTTTTCGACTTTGCTCGCGCACGAGATCCAGTCGGTACTCCGTCTCTTGCCAACCACGACGTCGATAGGCTTCGTCTTCCATGGCGTCGTCCGGCAGGGAGAAAGTGAGTGCCAAAAGGGCCACCAGCAAGGCCCACGGCCAGGCGCGTTCACGGACCAGGCGGCGGGCGGCCACCGCAGCGAAATAGAGCAGTGCCGGCAACAGAACCAGCCGCTGTCGTGCGGAAACGTAGAACACCAGCATGACCGCCAGCTGAATCGCGGCCAGGGCAAAATAGATCAGGCTCTCCCGCCAGCGCTTAGCCTCGAAGAGCGCGCCGACGAAGGCCAGGGCGGAGATTAGGGCGAACGGTATCGTAGGAACAAAGAACAGTCGCTGGTCGAGTTTCCAGGCGGTGGGGACATCGTGCCAGCGAAAGCCGTGGAAGGCGCGTTTGAGTTTGACGCCCAGCAGACCAAGCCAGCGGCTCGGCTCTTCCCGAATAAAACGCAGCGCCAGCCCTGACCAATAGGCGTTGACCTCGGCGATGGTCAGCTCCGGGTCGCCCTCCGCCGCGGCGCGGGCGACTCTCCGATAGTGCTGATGCGCCGGATCCGGCTCATCGCCCGTATGGCGCACATAGGCCAAGACGACCGGCGGGTAAATGGCACTGGTGCCTTGCGATAGCGGGTTGTTGCCTTCGAAGAAGACCGTGCCCGGATTCATCATCGGAGTGCGCGGATCGCCGGTGATGGCTCCGGCGCGTAAAGCCAACAGCAGGATCATGCAGGTCACCGGTGCCAAGAAAGCCAAGGATTTCCGGAACCACCGCCGATCTGGGATCGGCTCCGCGGGCGCTTGAGGGGGCTGGCTTCTCAGCCAGAAATAGAAAGGCACCAGTAGAAAAGCCGGCAGAAAAGTCGGACGGATGGCCAGACAAAGAGCGGCTGAGACCCCGGCAAACCAAGGCGCGGCCGGGGCCGGGCGATCCAGCAGCCAGAGGAAGATCAGTAGACAGAACAGCAAGCAAACCTCGGGCTCGAGGATCCGAGCGTAGACCAGGAGATGACGGTCGAGGGCCAGGATCAGGGCCGCGGCGGTCGCCCAGGCGACACCCATTCGGGGTTTGAAAAGCTCGAAGACAAGCGCGACAGAGCCCGTGGCCAACGCGATTTGCAGCCAGGTGATCGACGCTTCCGGCGCCGGCAGCCAGCGCTCCGCCCAAACGCTGAGATGGAAGTAGAAGGCGGAGAAATCCATCAGGCGCTCGCTGGGTAGCTCGCCGCTGAGATATTGCTCGGCCGCCAAGCCATACTTGCGAAAGGCTCCCGGCAGCGGGAAGAGCCAAGCGATCAAGCCGTGGAGCGCGAAGGCCGCGAGGCCGATGATCCATGGCCACCGTCGTGCAGGCAGGCTCAAGATCGACTCCGGATCCACAGGATCGTCAGGCCAACAACGCCAAGGCCTGCCAATGCCCATGCCAGCCAGGTGGGGCGTCGGTCGACCCATAAGCGCACCCGATGCTCGCCAGGCGGCACTTCGACCGCAAGCCGATGAAAGTTGCCGACGATCGTCGCTGCCGGCGAGCCATCGATTGTTGCGGAATAGAGGTCGAGATAGGCGCGCTGAGTCAGGAGCACGCCGCCCGCTGCACTCCTAACGCTCACGTCAAGCTCCTCGACCTCATCGGTCAGGATCTGGACTTGGCCCGGTGGGTTTTGGACTTCGGGAGCGTTGCCTGGCAAGACAACCATCGTCCGGGGATCAAAATCGGGTGCGCTCAGGATCTCGAGAGCTCGATTCATCTGTGGCGCTCGCAGCACGGTGCCGGGCAAACTGACCGTTGGCGCCGCGGACGGGAGTCGGTAAACGAAGGTCGTTCCTTCAGACGGCGTTCCGTCGAAAGACTCTGAGTCGGCTGTGGTCGCCAAGATTTGGACGAGCTTTGAGGCCTCGGGCGTCAGTCGACGATCGAGAATCAGGGTGTCGACTCCGGACGCCGCCAACATGGACACGCGTTCGGCATCGTCCATGCCTTGGATTGCCTGAGCGAGGGAGAGACTGAAGAAAGAGTCGAGCCCTTCCGGCGAATGGTTGAGCTCGTAACGCCTCCCTTGGGCGACGCCGGCAAAAGGATAGAGCTGCTCGGCCTGACGGCGCGCCAGCCAGAAAAAGCGCGGATCGGGAAAGGCTGCCAGCGGTGAGACCGTCTGCTGGCCGAAAAGGTCGCGAAATCCCCCGTGAACGACGATCGCGTCTTCCGGGACGTGGTCGAGCAGAGGCGATGGTCGGGAATAACGTTCCGCATCGTCGGTATGGAAGAGGGCGGCGAGAAAGAAGCCCTGGGACGCCAGATGGATCCCGAGCAGGATCGCACCGCCGGCGTACCGGTGTTTGCGGCTGATCACCAGCGCCAAGCCCAAAAGAGCCAGGGTTAGGAGGGACAAGAAACAAACCGCGCTCCAGCGTGCGCTTTCCCGTGCCAAGGTGGCGGGATTTAGCCGCTCCGGGTCGAGGGATTGCAGCCGAGCCGCCAGCCAGGTTGGCGACGCCAACAGCAGGCTCCAGATGACGAGATAAACGACCGCCGCGGCCGCCAGGAGCTGCGCCAGAGAGCGTTGGCCACGGTCCAGAAAACGTTCGAAACCGAGGGCGCACAACAGCGCACAACCGATCGCCACCGCCAGCCAAAGCTTGACGGGATAGCGTAATGCCGAGGCCCCCGGGAATTGATAGAGCAGGCGGACGATCGGGTTCCAGGCGCCGGCGGCAAAGAAAAGGCCCCCGCCGACCGTGGCCCAAGCCCAAATCGCCGCGGGTCGCCGCGGGCGACCCGCGAGCACGATGAGGCACAGGCAGAGGATGCCGGGAAAGAGCGAATAGAAAAACGGCGGATTCCCACCGTAGTAGCGAATGCCCCAGAATGTGAAATCCGGGCGACCAAAGAAAAAAGGCAGCAGCCATTCCAGGGCGCTGCGTGGGTCCCAACTCTGAGCTAGCGCCGCTCGAATCGAAAACTGCCAGTATCCCCGATAAGACAGCGGTAGGATGCGCGCCATCTCGATCAACATAGGAGCGGCGAGCAAGGTACCGCAGGTGATCGCTGTGGCTAGACGGAGCGACACGCGACGCCAATGCGTCTTGAGTCCACAAGCGAGCAACGCGCCAAGCGCCAGCAACATCGCAAGGGCGGCGAACATGGGGTCGCCAGCTAATAGGAGCAGGGCCCACAACCCGCCAGCGAGGGCGGCCCAGCGACCTGGGGGCAGGCGGCTGTCGCTTTCGGAGTCGCTTTTCCAAGCTTGGAGGCAAGCGGCGATGAATGCCGGCGCCAGGGCAGCTCCGGCGATGAGGTTGTAGAGATTGAGTAGCGACAGGAAGAAGCCACTCGCCGCATAACAAACGCCACCGGCCCAGGCCGCCGGTCGACGGAGCCCCCAAGCTCGGCCGAGCCAATAAAAGGCAGCGGGAGCGAGCAGCAGATGCAACCAGAAATGGGCATTCAGTGCCCAGAGCGGGGAAGCGAAGAGGTAGAGCAGGTTGTCCGGGTAGAGCGGCAGCGTGTTGGGATTGCCTAGAAGCGGCTGGCCGCCGGCGCGATAGGGATCGATCAGAGGCAGCTCACCATCGCGTAAGAACTCGGCCTGGGAGGCCTTGAGTGGATAGTGGCTGGTCAGGACGTCGCGAATGTAGAGCGTGTCGGTGCCGCGGATCAGCGGCCAGACTGCGAGCACCAGGAGCAAAAAAGTCGGGGCGACATACGCGATGCGGAATCGATTCACGGAGCTGACCCTATAGTATCCACCCTACGATGCGACCACTCTTTCGCGCCATGCGCCCTGTGCAATGGGTCAAAAATGTCTTCGTGCTGGCGCCGATCGTCTTCGCGGAGCAACTCGGCGATCCGGAAACCCTGGGTCGAGCGATGCTCGCCGTCGTCGCTTTCTGCCTGGTCTCGAGCGCCGTTTATCTGTTCAACGACTTGCGCGATCGAGAAGAAGATCGGCTGCATCCGCTCAAGAAGCAGCGGCCGATCGCCTCGGGCGCTTTAAGCGTGCCAGCCGCGATCACGGCGGCGGTGGTGCTGGCGTCTTTGGCTCTCGCCACAGGTGTGGTCTTCGGAGCCTTTTTCACGATCTTGCTGGCGGTCTATCTGGCGATCAACCTGCTGTACTCGAGCGGCCTCAAACATGTGGTCATTCTCGACGTCATGGCGGTCTCCAGCGGTTACGTCATCCGAGTGCTGGCAGGGGCTGAGGCGATCGACGTCCAGGTCTCAAGGTGGTTGCTGTTATGCACCATTTTTCTTGCCCTATTTCTGATTTTCTCCAAACGGCGCCACGAGCTCGTGCTGTTGGCCGACCAGGCCTCCGGGCATCGTGCGGTGCTCAACCATTACAGCCCGGCGTTCCTCGATCAGATGATCAACGTGGTGACCGCGTCGACCGTGGTCTCCTATGCGCTCTATGCCGTCGATGAGTCCACCGTCGAGAACTTTGGCTCGGATCGACTGGTCTACACCCTGCCGATGGTGTTGTTTGGGATTTTCCGCTACCTCTACCTGATCTATCAGCGGCACGAAAAGCGCAATCCCACCGAGGAGGTCATCCGTGATCTGCCGTCGGTGATCAACGTTGTGCTTTGGGGCGTGGTCGTGATCTGGATCGTTTACGGCAGTTGACGCAGGGGAAGCGACGAAGTTACTTCGGGGGCGGGTACCGATAGATCGCGAGCACCGGTTCGCCTTCCAGCTGCCATTCGACCTCAGGCTCCAGGCGAGCGAGACAGTCGCGCATCAGCTCGTTCATCCAGTCCCGACGCTCGACGAACATGACATAAAGGGGACGGGAACGCGCCGCCTGTCGGGTCCGTTCGAGGCGGTCGGGCGGAATCTCCGGAGAAAAAGGCAGGGTGATCGGCAGCAGAATGAGATCTTCGCGCAGACGCTCCGGAGCCACCAGCCGGACCGCATGTTCGATCACCGGCACGGCCAGCAGTGCGTCCTGAGGCGCGTTTTCATTGAGCCAGCGTAGGCCTAGGCGATAGCTGGTGCCCCAATAGTCGCCAGCTTGGGGCAGGTTGGCAGCTCGGGCACCCGCATAGCCGCCGGCGAAGGCGTTCCAGTAGGCGATTTGAAAAGGGTGGGTTCGCACAAGAGCCCAGATGCCCGGGATCAGAGCCAGGATCAGAACCAGAGCGCGTGCTGAGAATTGCAGGCGCGACCCGGAAAAGGAGGAGGGCGGATCAGCGGTCGCCGACGCGGGAGATACGGTCGCGACCAGGCGTTGGGCCAGCCAGGCGACCCCGAGACCGGCAATCGCCGCCATGGCCGGGAAGAGTTCCAGGAAATGACGGACGCCGTCGTAGTTCACCGCCTGGGGCACCAGGTAACGAGCGAGCACCGCGGCGATCCAGATCAAGAGCAGCAGAGCGTCCCGCTGAAGTCGCCAGGCGCGCTTCACCGTTGGCACCAGGCCGACCGCAAAGAGCGCGAGGAAGGCCGGCGGAGTCGTGAGCAAAATCGCCTGCAACACCGGCGCGAAACTCTCGGGACGCGTCGTGCCTTTACGGAACACGACAAAGCGCAGATTCTCAGCCAACCGGCCGAGGGGATCGGCCCACAGGTAAGGCCAGACCGCCACCATCACGAGTCCACCGAGCACGCCAGCGCTGAAACAGGTCCAGGACAGGCGTGTCCGGCGTCCGTTCCAAGCTTCGGGGATTCCGCCCAGGATGACGAGGCCCAGTGGCACCAGAGGTAAGAAGATGGCGTTGGCCTTGGTCGCTAAGGCCAGACCCCAGAGCACGCCTGCGGCGAGCAGGCCGCGAGTAGAGCCGGACTGCCAGGCGCGAAAATAGACGACCACCGTCAGGGTATAGATGACCATCAAAGGGAAGTCTTTGATGTTGGCCATCAGATGGCAGAACACCCGGGGAGATGACATCAAGAAGCCGATCGCGGCGGTCGCGGCCAGCAACCCGAAGCGCTCGGCGAGGAAGCGGAAGAAGACCCAGATCAGCACCGATGCCAGCAGTAGGTTCGCGGCGTGGTAGCCGTCGAAAGGATCGAGCCAACCCAGCCAGCGAGACAGGATCGCTGTGCTCGCCGCGCTGAAGGTGGCGCTGACCGGGTAGTACTCCCACGGACGGTCACGGAACGGCGACAACCTCAAGTCCGGCCGGCGACCTTCCGGATAGGGATCGGCCCGAAAGTCGAGGTAGACCGGGTCGAACGAGGTCAAGAACGAAAGGTAGCGTTCGCCGAAGAAGAGGTCGCCGAGCGCTTCGTCCCAGGTGACGTTGTATTGCTGGAGAGCCGGAAAGCCAAAAGCGAGGAGGCCAAGAATCATCGCTGTGGGTAAAAGCACCCGCAGCTCGCGCTCGCCGACCGAGTTTTTCAAGGGCGATGATGAAGCGCTTGGCGTCACCGGTGCAGCGTACCAGCTCTAAGTGGATCCAGCTTCGAGGCGTTGCCTTGCGATGACCTAAAGCAAAGCAAAGATCGAGAATCTTCCGTCGTCGGAGCGATAGATCGAACGAACTTGCAGAGGATCCTGAAGCAGCTCGAGCAGGGTCTCCGGGTAGACGGCTCCTCGAAAGCGGTGCTCTACCAGGAGGTAGCTCACACCACGCCGGTCCAACAGCTCACGCACTGCCGCAGCGTCTTTTGCGGGTGCTAACCAGTCGGCGATCTGTGAGGCTTCGAAGAAGCTGTCGGCCAAGACCTCACGCTCGCAGAAGAAGCGCTGGTTCGTGTTGAGAAAAAGCAGCTTGGCGTCGGTCGGCAATCGAGAGTTGATGAAGGCGTAAACCGGATGTGCTGCCGTCGACGTGAGATCCCCTTTGGCTTGTAAGTAGACCCCGAAGGTTCGATAGCCCGCGGCCAGTACTCGCCCATGGCTCCCGATTAGAAAGATCAGCGTAGTGGAAAAAATGACGGCAACGGCCGCCTGTCGCCAGCGCCCGGTCGTGAGGCGCTCCGTGAGCTCGATCAGTGACATGGAACCGGCAAGCGCCAGCACGGGTATCGCCGGAATCAACAAGCGCATTTGCTGGGAGGATAGGCTCCAGAAGACGAAGTAAAGCCCGGCAAAGATCAGAGCTCTCCGGATGACCCTGGCGCTCCGGGCTTGCCTGGCGCTTCGGGCCGCCCATAGAGCCAGGGGAAGGATTACGATCCAGAAAGCGGCCGATTTTCCGTCAAAGCGCTCATACCCTTGGCCGCCCGCCAGGATGACCCGCAACGGCAGCAGCAAATAATCGATCGGATCCCGCCCCATTCCGATTGAGCTCTGCCAGGCTTGAAGACGATCGGACAGCTCCGGACTCCAGTCGGGGCCGCCAAACTTGCGGTGCAAGAGCGGATAACCGGGATTGCCGGTGAGCATTGCGGTGCGGACGACCCAAGGCGCCCACAGAGCGATGACCGGCGCCAGGAAACGGGCCAGGAAGATCTTGGCGGCCTCAGGGCCGGATCGGCGCAGTTCGTCGGCCAGTCGCGGTAGGTAAAGGGCGCCGACCAGTCCGGCACCGACAAAGCCATTGAGTTTGACGCCGGCGGCCAGCCCACAGCTCAACCCTGCTAGCCACAGGGCTCGCGGCTCGCGCTCGAGGGCCTCGACCATGAAGAGCACACCGGCAAGGAGGAAGAACGCGTGCGCCAAGTCGACATAGGCGACCCGTAGCTCGTAGATGACGACGCCATTGGCGACGAAGAAAATCGCTGCCAATGGGCCGCTCGCCGAGCGGTGGAAGGCTTGGGCGCCGGCCCCAAGAGCGTAGAGCGTGGCGATGCCAAATGCGAAATGCAGCAGCTTGGCCAGGACGAAATCGTCGATCGCTAGAGCCAGTGCGAACAGCAGCTGAATGTTGAGCGGCCAGTAAGAGTAGACGTTGAGCGGGATTTCGTGAAAACCACCGTGGTCGAGGAAGAGCTTAGGCAGCGTCAGATGGTAAGTATTGGCGTCCCAGGAAACGGTCGGGGTCATGGCCAAAAAGCCGAGGGGCGCCAGAATGAGAATTCCGAGCACGAGTCCCAAGACTTGGGGTGCGGATAGTCGCGGGAGCCGGCCTCCGGAGCCCCCTGCGGAGCGGTTCCCTCCTGAGCGGCTCCAACCTGAGCGGCTCCAACCGGAGCGGCTCCAACCGGAGCGGCTCCAACGCAAGACGGCCCAGGCGATCAAGGTACACATCACCACCCACAGGACCCCGGGCCGGAGCAGTCCAAAGATCGCCATTGCAAAGAGGCAAACGATCCAGAAACCGAGCCCTAGAACGACTCGCGCCAAGGGTCGCAGGGCGGGTTGGATACCCCACGTCTCGCGCGGGCTGAGCAGCCAGCCCGGCAGGCCCAGGATCCCTATCAGGAACACCAGGGTGAAGGCGTACGGCAAAAGGTAGGCCATCGCCCTGAAGCCTCAGTAGTGGAAACTGAAACCAAACATGCTGCCGGGTTCGCGGTATCTGGCCTCAAGTAACGCGGGATTCAAGTTCTCGGGCATGAGACGAAACCTCGCGCCCTCCGGAGAGGACTTGGTGTGCGACCCTTCCGTCAGTCGAATGAGCTGGCCGTGGTGGACGGGTTCGCCATTGATCAAAGCCGGCTCGGGTTGGCCTCTGAGGTCGACCTGGTAAAGGCCTTCGAACTTGATGTCAAACGTGCTCTGCGGTCGGCCGACGTAGGGCGCGTAGAGGTAGACATTGCCCCAGAAATGGGCGAAATGGTAGACGAGATAGTCGCGTAACGTCTGCGGCAGATCTTCCATTCGATAATTCATGATCACCAGCTTGAGCTGTGCTTGATCCATCCGCGAGACAACCTCTAACAACTCCTGAGGGCTCTTGCGGTGGAGAATTTCTCGGTTGACGTCGTCAAGCCAGCGGAACTCGGCCACGGGTTGTTCGCGGTCGTAGAGAATCGGCAGGCTCGCGATGTAACCGTCTTCCGGACCTAACAGGCTATCTGCCAGCACCACATTTTGGCTCTGAAAGCCATTGTCGCGTTCCAGAGTCTTGGGCAGGCGACTCAGGGGAACGGCCAGACCCAGGCCAAGGTAGACCAGGACGGCCAAGGCCTGCCAGCGCACGTACTTGCCGTCCGCGAGACGCTGCCAGCGTAAGAGACGGTCGAAGAGACTGACTGTGAGTACAAAGAGCGTCGGAATCAGAATGACGAAGAAATATGGGCAAGGCTGCTTGTGCCAGACGGAGAGGGCCACCATGGCGCTGCCGAAGGTTAGGAGCAGCCATGAGTGCCAGGCACTGATCTCAGCTTGGGGCGTCGTCCCATCGATTTCTTGTGGTGAGGACGTCCTTTGGCCCTGGCTCCAGACACTCTGGCTCCCGGCACTCTGACGCCAGCCACTCTGACGCCAGACGACCGGCATCAAGGTGATCAGGGCGATGCCAGCGATGCTATAGAAACCAGGGTTTCGGCTTAGCGTTTGCCACCAAAATTCACGGGAGCAGATGAAAGGGCGATCGACCAGAGCGACGTCCGCGCTTTGTCGAAAGACACGAACGACGGCTTGATCGAAAGACGCGATCTGTGTCCAAAAACCGAAGTAAGCGACGATGACGGCCAACGCGATCGAGCTGTAGAGCGCGAGATGGAAAAAAGCCTGGGGGCGGTGAGCCACGAGCTCTCGTAGGGATGAACGGGATTTCACGGATGAGTCTCGGCTCGTGCGGTAGTTTTGCCACAAGCTCCATAGCCACCAGCTACCGAGCGCCGCTCCGCCAGCGAGGAGGAAATAGACGTTCTTTTGTGACACCAGGAAGCCAACCCCGGCAAATAGTCCCGCCCATGCGACCCGCCGCTCTAGGAGGAGCACCAACGTCAGAAGCCCAAATAAGCTTCCGAGCATGTCGACTCTCAGGACGTAAGCGCGTTCGACAAACGTGCTCATCACCACCAACATTGCCAAGGCGGAACAGATGGCGGCGCCGCGAAAGTGCCGCCGGAGGCGGAAGGCCACAACGAGAAGCACCAGCGCGTTGATCACTGCCATCTCGACTCGGATCAGCAAGATGCCAGCCCACAAATTGTCGGTCAGCAGCAGGGGCAGAGCCTGGATGTAATAACCGACGACGGTCTTGTAGGGTGGAAAATCGCGATACGGTACGAGCTCCGTGACCCGAAAAGCGGCCCTGGCGCCAGCGAACTCATCATCCGCCAGTGGCATGCGAAGGGCATAGACGGTCTGAAGGACCAGGAAGAAGAGCCCGCACAGGAGGATCCCCCAGGCAAAACCTCTTCTCTCGTCCAGGTAGGTCGCTAAGCGGCGCCCCACGCCAGTGATCGAGTCCGCTCCGGAACTTCGGAGTAGGATGACGAGTAAAGCCAAGACCGCGAAGCCCGAGAGGGCGGCAGTGAGGGCTTCAGGGCTCATCGGCGAGACTTGGCGGAGGTCGGATTTGAGGACCGATCGATCTTAGCAGCCGCAGCGAGACTGCGGGCTTGGGCAAAGGCGCCATGTTACGATCACGATCTTCGCCTCAGTGAGTTGCCAAAGAAGGCAGAGGAACAGCGTGGTCGAGAGGCAGCCTTATCTCATTTTGCCCGCCTACAACGAGGCCGCCAAGATCGGCGAAGTGGTTCGGCAGATCCGGGAAGTCTACGATCACGTCTTGGTGGTGGATGATGGCTCCGGGGATGCAACCTTCGAGGCAGCGCAGGCGGCCGGAGCGATGGCGCTGCGCCATCCCACCAACCGCGGGCAGGGCGCCGCACTCCAGACCGGCATCATCTACGCCTTGCATCATCGGGCGCAGTGCCTGGTCACCTTCGATAGCGATGGTCAGCATCGAGTCGAGGACGTTGCGGCGTTGGTCGAGCCCATTTATCGAGGAGATGCAGAGATCGCCCTTGGATCGCGTTTCTTGAGCGGTGGCAGCCAAGTGCCGCCGCTGCGGCGGGCGGTCTTGCGCTGCGCGATCCTCTTTACCTGGGCGGTATCCGGGGTGCGTCTGACCGATGCCCACAACGGCCTGCGGGCCTTCTCGCGTCGCGCAGCGGAACGCATCGACATTCGGCTGGATCGCATGGCTCATGCGAGCGAGCTCGTCGATCAGATCCGTAGGATGAAGCTCGACTTCGTGGAAGTTCCGGTGAAGATTCGATACACGGATTACTCGCGAGCCAAAGGACAGCGATCCATCGCCGCGGCGAAGATCGCGTTTGACTATTTCTTCGAGAGGCTCTTCCGATGAATGCTTTTCAATTTGGCGGGACGACGCTTCTGCTGCTCTTGAGCCTGGTGACGGCAGTGGCCGCTTTTCGGCGGCGCATGGCCTTAGGTCCGGCGATTTTTTGGCTGTCATTGTGGATCTCAGCCGCGGTGGCGATCCTTTTTCCCCAGATTACAGTGATCGCGGCCCGCTTCTTGGGCATCCAACGAGGGGCTGATCTGGTCTTTTATTGCGCGATCCT
This sequence comes from Carybdea cf. marsupialis auct. non (Linnaeus, 1758), assembly GCA_010016065.2. NCBI lineage: Eukaryota > Metazoa > Cnidaria > Cubozoa > Carybdeida > Carybdeidae > Carybdea > Carybdea cf. marsupialis auct. non (Linnaeus, 1758). Next base: position 64,510 of record JAAAKL020000012.1, on the reverse strand, counting down.
GGCGATGTTCGCGGGATTCTTTCTGACCTACGTCAAGCTCCGTCGCATCGAGAAAGACATCACGGTGCTGGTTCGGCAGATGGCGATTCTCGATGCGCGCCAGGAGGCCTTAGAGAGCGTGACGATGGAGGATTGATGGAGCGGCCGAAGGTTTCGGTCCTGATGCCGATGTGGAACGAAGAGCGCTATATCGCCGGCGCTCTCGATTCCCTATTGGAACAAGAGCTCGACGGCCGTCTCGAGATTGTGATCGCCGACGGTTTATCGACCGATCGCAGTGTTGAGATCGTGCGGCAGTACATGCAGGAGCACGACAACATCGTGCTGGTCGAGAATCCAAGACGCAACACCGCCATCGGTAGGAATCTTTGTTTAAAAGCCAGCTCGGGGGAGATCGCGGTCGCTTTTATCGCCCATGCGATTGCGCCTCAGGGTTTCCTGAGCACTCTGGTGCACAAGCTCGAGCAAGCGCCGTCAGAAGTCGCCGCGGTGGGAGCTTCGAATCTCGCCTCCGGGGACGAGACAATGGCGGGCCGCACCATCGCGGTCGTCAACGGCAGCTTGTTCGGGGGGGTGAAAAGCGTCGACCAGAATCGGCGCTACTCCCAGGATCAGGAGGTTCCGAGCATCGCTTTGATCGCCTATCGAGCGGACGTCGTCAAGCGTCTCGGCGGTTATGACGAAGCGCTCTGGGTCGGCGAAGATTTCGAGCTGAATTACCGAGTCGGCAAGGCCGGTTACAAGATCCTCTTCACCCCGGACACGGTGGGTTATCGCTTCAACCGCAGCAGTCTGTCGAAATTCTGGCGGCAGATGTTCCGCTATGGCATCGCACGGGGTCTGATCATGCGCAAACACCCCGACTCCTTGAAGCTCGTGTACTTGTTCCCAAGTCTCTTCAGCGTCTACGTCGTCGTCGGCTTGCTGGTAGGTAGTTTGGAGCCAAGCTGGCTGCCATGGTACGTCGGCTCTTTGGCGCTCTACGTCCTGCTCGGCTGGTCATCCTCGCTTCTGGTCTCGCGCAATCTCGTCCTGGTCGCCCTGTCGCCGATCTATTATTTCGCGATGCATTTCGGCTACGGAGCGGGGCTGATCAAGGGCGTTTTCAGCAAAACGGCCTGGTGATTAGCAGCCGATGGCGAAATTCAGTCCGCGCTGCGAGCGGATCTTTTCCGCCAGCTCTGTGTTGCAAAATCCGCGAAATACTCCAGTATGTCTGTGGTTTTGCGCCTTGGTCTGACGAAAAATCTCTCGCTCTCGCAGGCGGCTGACTTTCACCATAGGCTGCTAGAGATATACTCCCGTCCTTGTCGCATATTCTCCCAAGAAGGGTCTGAGGGCCGATCGTGAAAGTTATCGTCACTGGCGGCGCGGGCTTCATCGGCACCAACACCGTCCAGCATTACCTCAGCAAGGGGTGGCAGGTCGTGGTGCTCGACAATCTGTCGCGCGTCGGATCACGGACCAACATCGAAGACCTGAAGCGCCATGGCGAATTCGAGCTCGTCGAGGCGGATCTGCGGGACGCTGAGGCGGTCGAGAGCTGTATCCGGCGACACCGCGAGGCGGATCTGGTGACCCACCTCGCCGGCCAGGTCGCGGTGACCACGTCCGTCGAGAATCCGATTGAAGACTTCCAGATCAATGCTGCCGGTACCCTCCACCTTCTCGAGAGTTTGCGGGCGGTGGATTTTGCCGGTCAGTTGATCTACGCCTCGACGAATAAGGTCTATGGAGGCATGGAGGACCTATCGGTCGTTGAAGGCGACCGTCGATACACCTACGCCGATCTTCCGCGGGGAATCTCGGAGGCTCGCCCCCTCGACTTTCATTCCCCTTATGGCTGCTCGAAGGGCGCGGCAGATCAGTATGTCCGAGACTATGCCCGCTTGTTCGGCCTCGAGACCGTGGTGTTCCGCCAGTCGTGCATCTACGGACCGCATCAATACGGGGTCGAAGACCAGGGTTGGGTGGCTTGGTTTGTCATCGCAGCGGTTCTCGGTCGACCGATAACCATCTTTGGCGACGGCAAACAAGTTCGGGACGTTCTCTTTGTCGAAGATCTCACGAGGGCGTTCGATCATGCTTTTGAACGTCGTCGCCAGGTCGCCGGCGAGGTGTTCAACATCGGGGGCGGCCCCCAACATCAGCTATCACTGCTCGAGTTGATCGAGCGGCTCGAAGCACGGCTCGGCTTGTCGATCGAGCCGGCTTTCGCGGATTGGCGACCTGGTGATCAAAGAGTCTTTGTGTCGGACATTGGCAAGGCGGAGCGCCTTTTGGGCTGGCGTCCGGCCACCGGAATCGATCGCGGTATCACGACTCTGATCTCCTGGGTCGAAGAGAATGCGGATCGGTTGAGCTGATGTCCGCCGCTGCGGAGGGCATTGCCCGCCTTGCCATCGTGCTCTTTGCTTACGACGAGAAGGGCAACTTGCTAAGGCTGCTTCGTGGGCTACGCGACGTCATCCGTGAGCAACTCCCTGAGACCGATGTTCAGGTCGCCGTCTGTGTGCAGGGAACCGACGGCACCGTCGACGAGGCCAATGCTTTCAAGGAAGAAACCGCAGGGCATTGGCAGGTTTCGATCACGCACTCCGCGGCTCCCCTCGGGATTCGCGAGGCCTGCGTCCGGTCTTTCGGCCTGGTCGAGCAGGAGGTGGACGCTTACTTGATGATGGATTGCGACCTCAACCATCGCCCCGCCGAGTTGCCGTCGTTTTTCGAGAAATGGCAACCGAATTCCGTCATCGTCGGCTCGCGATACTGCGCGTCAGGACGTATCGATGGCATGCCGCTGTGGAAAAGAATTCTCTCCTGGGTTTTTAACCGCAGCGTCTCTCTACTGCTCCTGGTCCCAATCGCCGATATGACCTCCGGCTATCGGCTGATCTCGGGGCCGGCGGTGAAAGACAGCGCACGAGCAGTGACCGGTGAGGGGTTCGAGTTCTACTTCGAATTCCTGCTGCTGCTTTGGCGGCGAGGTTTTACCGTCTTCGAAGTTCCGATCCGCTTTACGGTGCGAACGGTCGGGGTTTCGAAGATGAATATCCTCGCCACCTCCATCGGTTATCTTCGTTCCCTCGCTCGCCTGCAACGCCTACGTTGGGGTCGGCTACCCGACCTGCCGCGGGTCACCGAACGCCATGGGGCTTGATGACCGTGGATCGCGGCAATGACAGACCACAATGATTGGGACGAGTATTTCGCGGGAGAGAGTCGTGGCTTCTTCAAACGACTCTTGATGCTGCACCGTCGGGTGTTCATTGCGCCAACCGCTCGGCGTCACTTCGAGCGGGTTTTTGCCGCGGAGGGTGTCTTTATAGAGGCCGGAGCCGGCACCTCGGAATCGTCGCGAGAGATCGAGATCGAAGGGCGAACCTTATTAGCCATGGATCTTTCTTATGTCGTCTTGCAGCGCTTCAACGTGCTTCCCAGCAAGCTACAGGCCGACATTCGAAAGATGCCGATCGCCGACGGCAGCGTCGCGGGGATCTGGAATTTCGGAGTGGTCGAACACTTCGCCGACGATCAGCTGGTCGAGATCCTGGCGGAGTTCCGCCGAGTGCTCAAAGCAGATGGGCGATTGCTGCTCTTTTGGCCGCCTTGGTACGCCTTGCATGAGTTGGGTTTGGGCACGATCAGCTGGCTGGCGCGACGTCTCTTCGGTAAAGAAATCGAATTCTTCCCGGATGAGGTGAACCTCTATACCACCCGTCGTCGGGCGGCTGCACTTTTCGACCGTGCCGGACTGCAGATCGAGTCCACCTCATTCGGCCCCCGAGACCTGTTCTCCTATGTTGTTGTCGTCGCCCGACCGTTGACGGCTGAGGTCGCCGCTTGAGCTTGCGCTCCGCTCTCGTCGTCGCATTGGCGGTGGCGGCGACGGTGCTGCTGGCTCTGGTCACGATCCGCCACCACCATCTCGGCGGTCAGCTCGAGATCACCGCTGACGTCGGAGGGCGAGTGCCGGTCGAGCTGGCGTGGGACTCCGGCGATGGCTTCAATGGTCTCGAACGGACGACTCGGACCTTCGGTCGGACCGAGCCGTTGGCCGAGACCGAGCATCACGTCGTCATCACCAACACTAGCCAACAGGTATCGCCCGAGGGTGATCTTGCGGTGCTGATCGAGGGCATCACACTCGACGATTCGCTGCCGCTGGATCTCGCGGCTTTGGCCGCTGCCGGGGACTTCGAGCTGACCGAGCAAGGCCTGCTTCGCTTGCCGGCGGCAGGAGCACCGCTGACCTTCGACGCCGAGTTCTCCTCCCTTGGAGTTCGTCTCTTACATGGCCCGGGCGCTGATCAAGCGCAGATCGAAGTTGACGGCGAGAGCTTTGTCCATGATCTTCGATCCGTGGCCGATGAAATCATCGAGCACAAAGTCGAGGATCGGGTACGCCCCGGCCGCGACGCCTTATCCTTGCCGCTACCCTACACTCCTATGGAAGGGCTTGAGATTCGAAATCTCGCCCCCGCCGTAGCGATGAAAGTCCGATCGGTCCGCTTTCGGATCGAGGACCGAATCGTCGACCTGAACCTCGAGGCCGCCGAAAAAGAAGAGACGACCCTGCGGTGGACGGAGATCGACGTTCCCACCCGCTCCTTCAGCGGTCTGCTTCTGGCGGTGCATCTCTTGATCTCACTCGGTGCCGGCGGCGTGAGCCTTGCCGCCCTCAGGTTACCCAGTCTGGTCGGTCGCCCGGACTGGCGATCGGCCCGCCGATTCCTCTTCCACGAGGAGGATAGGTGGATCTGGTGGGCGATGTTTGGAGGCAGTCTTGCGGTCTTCGGCTTCTGGCTGGCCGGCCAGTGGCCCGGAGCGATGCAAAACGATTCGTTCACCGTCTGGAGACAGCTGAAGTCGCTTGAGATCGACAATCTGCGGCCGTGGCCTTACACCCTCGGCTTGTTGGTGTTGATACAGCTCGCCGACACCCCGGCGGTCGTCGGCGTGGCTCAGATTCTGATTTCGGCGCTGCTCAGCAGCGCGATCTTCTACTACTGCCTGCGTCGAGGAGTCGCATGGCCGGTGGTCTCTCTATTCTGGCTGTTATTCACCTGCTCGATCCCGGTTGGCTTGTACAACGTCACCCACTATAAGGATGTGCCCTTTGCGCAATGCACCCTGCTCTGGGCTTTCATCCTCTATGTCCTCTGGTTGCGCCGTGAAAACGGTCGCGACTGGGATCCACGGCCGGTGACCGTCGTCGTCCTATCGATCTTGCTGATGGGATTCTTGACTCGTCACAACGGTCTGCTGTTCGTGGTTCTGATCCCGGCGTTGGTGCTGATGTGCAGGCTTATGTCGCGACGTCGGGCTCTTCTCTTCATGGCCGTCTCGTGGTTGGTTTTCGCGTTGCTTCAGGTCGGGGTCGCCAATCTCATCGGAGTTCACGCGCGCACCGACTATCCCAGACTGGAGGCGTGGATGAAGACCGCCGCGGTGTTCGGTCTCTTCGCCCATTCCGCGGGCTATTACACCGACGATCCGGAAGGCGACCGGCAGCGGGTCGAGCAGATGGTGGATACGGAGACTATCCGCAAGGAATATCAGCGGGGCAGCTTCGAACCGCTGTTCTATCGCTATCGTCTACAAGATGCTGACGACATGTATCGCCAGATTGAGCTCGTCTTCGACCAGCGAGTGGCGGACAATCTGCCGATTCTGATCAGCGACAAAGCCTATATGTTCATGACCATCATCGGCCCGTTCCGCGGCGCATATCTATGGTCGAACGCTCTGATCGATCGTCGCTTTCTCGAGTCGAAAGTCTACGTCAACCGTCGCCTGGTCCCCCATTGGGGAAATCTGACGATGCTGCATCGATTGGACCATCGACCGCTGTCGCCTGGCGCTTATCAGCTGCAACGCCAGGTGTGGGAGAAGAGCCGAGAATTTCGTGGGTTGACGGACGGTAGCTTTGTTTTGTGGAATGGGTTGGTACCTTTCGCCTTGCTAGTCGTCAGCCTATTGGCCTCTCGCTGGCTTCCGGCGACCGCGCTCTTCGCCCTGGTGATCCTCGTCCAGGCGCCTTTCGTCTTCCTGGCGGCGACAGCTTATTCCTATCGCTTTATTTTCTTTATCGTCTACGCGGGTTATTTTGTGATCCCCTTGGCGTTAGCGGAATGTCGCCGTTAGAAGAGCGACGCGTAATCCACTCTCTCGAACAGCTCGAGCTTGCCGCCAATCGTGGCGTTGTAAATCTTGCGGCCGTGGGCTTCGTAGACCTTTTTCGCCTCTTCGAAGACTTTGAGGCAGTTGTGTAGCTTGGGGTCGTGCCACTTTTTGCCTTTGCCGAAGTAGTCTGGGTGAAAGTGATTGACGTCATCTTCGACGGACGTGATAGTGGTGCCGTCGACCAGGGCCGTCTTGGGGATCGTGTATGAGAAATCGACTCCGATCAGGTAAACCTCGGTAAAGCCCAGGTAGAAGGCGAGCTGGAAGTTCAAGTAAGTCACGGTCTGCCCGGTGTAGGCGACTTCTGAAATGTCGGTCGAGAAGCGAGGCTTCTCAAAATAAGGGCACTCGGGATCGTAGAATTGAAAATCGGTTGGCAAAAAATAAGTGTCGGCCGTCTTGCGGATCAGCTTGGCATATCGGGAAGGGAAAAATTTAATCGAATAGTCGATTTTGTTGATGCGATCGAGGTTGTCATGAACTACATGTCGATCCTCGACGACAAAGAACGTCGATTTGAAACCGATCTCGTCGTACTTATAAAAGATTCCGTTGACCGCGATGGAGTATTCGTCGTCCAAGAGACGGAGATCGGTGTCATTGAGCGATGGGCCGTTGCCAATGATGAAGCAGCGCTTGCCGTGATACCGGTCACAGAGTTGCTGGAGTCGCTCGCGGTCGGGGTTAGGGTCCCGGGCTAGCCATGGGGCGACGGCGCCTTTCAGCTTGCGCCCTAGGGTCGTCTCACGGAACCTTCGGGTGAGCGGGTGCTCGATCAGATATCGGGTGAGCTTACCTTCCGTCGAAGGCATGTTGAGGGTCTCCTGCTCGATCTTTGAGCTGTCTCCGCAACCGCGTGCGCCAGCGCTGTTTCGACGACCGAATCTCCGGTTCCAGGCCGAGTGCGATGCGCAGCAGCATTCTCAGAACGTGCCATAGCTTGACGGTGTTGAACATCCAACACGCCGGAAGCACGATCAAGGCCTCGAGTAGGCTCTTTCCTTTGAAGGCGGTCTCGTTGTACAACATGGCGGCCAGCTGAAGGAGAAAGAAGACTGCCGAGAGGGCTAGCCAGCGCGGGTCCAGCAGGGCGAGCGGCAAAGAGAAGAACGCTGCTGCTAAGAAAAAGAGATCGCGGCCGAGGTAGAAACCGCGCTTGTATCCATAACGAGCGGATCCCTGACCCTGCTTGGAAGCGATTCGCAGGTAGCCGGCCAAGTCCATCGGATGATCATGGTGAATGATCGCCGCCGGTGCGAAGCGTGTTTGATAGCCTACCGAAGTGAGTCGCCAGGCGAGCTCGTCTTCGTCACAGCCATAAGCGAGCTCGGGTTCGAAGCGATAATCCGCGGCGATTTTTCGGCGAAACCCCATATTGCAGCCGACCAGAGATCGGTTTTGCTGGCGACCTTGACCGACTCGGCAGGAGCCGACGCTGGCTCGCTCCGCCCAGGAGCGTGGCGTCTCGTCCAAAACGGTGCCGCTGGCGGCGGCGATCTCGGGCGCATCGAAAACGGCGGCCAGCTCCTGCAACCAGGCAGGGTCTGCCGTGCAGTCGGAGTCCGTGAAGGCGACAAGCTCGCCGCGAGCCGCCGCCAGCCCGCTGTTGCGTGCTCCGGAGACCCCGAGGTTGCGCGGGTTGAGCACGATCCTGATATCCGCCTCCGGGTGGTCGTCGCGAAAGCTTTCGAGCCGAGCCGGCGTGTCGTCGGTGGAGCCATCATCGACGACCACGATCTCGACCTCGTCGTAGTCCAATCGGAGCAGGCTCTCCAGGCAGGTGATGACCTGGTCTGCGCGATTGTAGGCGCAGATGATGACGCTAACCTTGGGCAAGCTCATGGCGGCTCGATAGGAAGGCTCCTGGTGGCTGGCGATCCGCGAGCTGGCAACTATAGCAGGCGGCAAGGGGTGAGCCGGCAGGCGGGAGGCGTGCTTGCGCCCTGCCAGAGGGTCTCATACCATGCGCCATCGCTTGCTATGGACGTCAGCATCATCATCCGCACCTACAATGAAGAGCGCTATCTTGGCGAGCTTCTGGCCGCGATCGATGATCAGGAAACCTTGAGCAAAAGCGGCGGGACGGAGCTCGAGATCGAAAAAGAAGTGCTGGTGGTCGATTCCGGCTCGACCGATCGGACGCTTCGAATCGCCGAAGACTTCGGCGCCCGGATCCTACACATCGCTCCGGAAGACTTCTCGTTTGGGCGCTCGCTAAACCTCGGGTGTGATGCTGCCCTGGGCACCGTCTTGGTCTTTATCAGCGGCCACTGCGTGCCCTGCGATCCGACTTGGCTGCGCCATCTCGTCACACCCATTTTAGAGGGTCGTGTGGTCGCTGCTTATGGCAAGCAGCGAGGCGGTGAGGCGACCAAGTTCAGCGAGCACGGGGTCTTTGCCAAGCTCTTTCCGGAGATCAGCCAGATTCCTCAGGAAGGCTTCTTTTGCAATAACGCCAACGCCGCGGTTCGACGTTCGGTTTGGGCGGAGGTGCAGTTCGACGAGGAGCTGCTAGGACTCGAAGATATGTTCCTATGCCGACAGCTGGTCGAAGCCGGGATGCAAATCGGCTACATCGCCGAGGCGGGGGTCTTTCATTATCACCACGAGACTTGGGCGCAGGTCCGGCGGCGCTATGAGCGGGAGGCGATCGCACTGCAGCGGGTGCGGCCCGAATGGCACCTGACGTTTTTCGATTTTCTGCGTTACTTCGTCGCTAGCGTCCTGTTTGACACCTCCCAAGCCCTACAGGAGCGTCGCTGGCTGCGCAACGTCGGGGAGATCCTGCTGTTTCGGTTCATGCAATACTGGGGGTCCTACCGCGGAAACCATGAGCATCGGCGTATGGCCCAGCGGGAGAAGAAGCGGTATTTCTACCCGAGGTAAGCATTGACAGAGCTGTCCACTCACCCGCCGTCGTCAGGGTCTCCATCGGTCGTCGCCCTGATGCCGCTGAAGGCTCATAGCGAACGAGTTCCCGGGAAGAATTTCCGCACTTTGGGCGACAAGCCGCTGTTTCGATGGATGCTCGACACACTGTTGTCGATCCCGCGGATCGAGCGGGTGGTGATCAATACCGACGCCCGCGAGCAGCTCCTGACGAACGGTCTCGTCGAAGACGATCGAACCCTGATCCGGGACCGCAAGCCGGAGCTCTGCGGTGACTTCGTGAGCATGAATCTGATTCTTGAAGACGATCTCGCGGCAGTGCCGGCGGACGTCTACCTAATGACCCATGTCACCAATCCATTACTGTCAGCGGCAAGCGTGGAGCGGGCGATCGTGGCGTTCTTAGGGGCAGCAAGAGACGACACGGCGGATTCCTTGTTTAGCGTCACTCGTTACCAATCGCGCTTCTTTGACGCCGAGCACCAGCCGATAAATCATGATCCGAATCATCTGATTCGGACCCAGGATCTGCCGCCGCTGTTCGAGGAAAACTCAAATCTCTACCTGTTCACGGCGTCGAGCTTTGCCGCGACCGGTGCCCGCATTGGCGAGCAGCCGATGCTATTCGAGACTCCGGCGTTGGAATCGGTCGACATCGACGACGAGCAGGACTGGCGACTGGCCGAGGCATTGGCCGCGGCCAGCTTCTGATCCGTTGCGGGGGAGATCCGAGCTTGGACATCTTGATCACCTGCCCACCGATGCTGGGCATGATGTCGGAACTCAGGCCGCAACTCGAAGCTCGGGGTTTGAAGGTGACGACTCCCGAGGTCACCCAGACGTTGCCCGAGGACGAGCTGCTGAAGCTGGTGCCGCAATTCGAGGGCTGGATCATCGGTGATGACCCTGCGACCCGTCAGGTCCTGGAGGCTGGGTGCCAGGGGCGGCTGCGGGCTGCGGTCAAGTGGGGGGTCGGCGTTGACAACGTCGACTTCGACGCCGCCCGAGATTTGGGGCTACCGATCACCAATACCCCCGGTATGTTCGACGACGAGGTTGCGGACATCGCGATGTCCTATCTGGTGGGCCTCGCTCGGGAGACTTTTTGGATCGATCGCGAGGTACGTGCGGGGGGCTGGCCTAAACCGCGAGGGGTGTCGCTGGCCGGCAAGCTCGTCGCCCTGGTGGGCTTTGGCAATATCGGCCGATCGATCGCTAAGCGATTACTGGCCTCGGACCTACAGGTCCGAGCTTACGACCCTTACTTTGAGCCCCAGATAGGCCTGGAGGCTGTCCACGTCAAGGCTTGGCCAGAAGGCATCGAGGCGGCTGACTTCATCGTCCTATGTTGTGCGCTGACGCCCGAAAATCACCATCTGATTAACGCCGAGCTCCTCGATCGCGTCAAGCCGGGCCTACGCTTGGTGAATGTCGCCCGCGGTGCACTGATCGATGAAAACGCACTCGCGGCGGCGCTGACTTCGGGCCAGGTCCATTCGGCTGCGCTCGACGTCTTCGAGTCCGAGCCGCTACCTATGGATTCACAGCTCAGGCGCTTCGAACGTTGCGTCTTCGGCTCTCACAATGGCTCGAATACCGTCGAGGCCGTTTTACGGACGAGCCATCGGGCTGTTGATCTGCTGTGCGGCTTCTTGGAAATCCCTTGAGGGCTGCGCCTCGGAACTGGGATCGGGAAGCGGTCCGGTGAACCGCAGGACAACCCTCAGGACGACCCTCAGCGACTTGGGCTCGAGAATCTGGGAATCGGCGGTCCTGACCACCTGGGGCAGCCAGGCAGTACGGGCTGTGCGTTTGGTGGTGCTCCTGCCCTTCGTGCTGGCCCGGCTCGAGGTCGGTGAGATTGCGGTGTGGCTGATTTTCTCAACACTTTTTGCGTACACCACCCTGATCGACTTCGGCTTGACCAACACTTTTTCGCGTGCGATCGCCTACGCGATGGGGGGAGCTGAGTCGATCGGCGACTTGCGCCAGGCCCCGGAATCGCTTGCGCGTGAGCCCAACGGACGGCTTCTACAGCGAATCTGCTCGACTCAGCAGGCGGTTTATCGCCGCTTTAGCCTGCTGGTCCTAGGACCGATGGGGCTGATCGGAACGCTAGCACTGCTCCGGCCGATCGCCGCCCTAGAGGCTCCGGCGACGGCCTGGTTGGCCTGGGTGTTGGTACTTCTCGGCTTGGCGACACGTCTGCGGGACAACCAGTTCATCGGTTATCTCACCGGCGTCAACCGGATCGCTTTGCTGTCCCGCTGGCAGATCCTGGTCGAAACGGGATCGGTCTTGACTTGTCTCGCGGTGCTGGCCGCCGGCGGGCAACTGCTGGAGTTAGTGGTCGCCGAGCAGCTGTGGATTGTCCTCGGCATGCTGCGCAACCGTCAGCTGTGCCGGCGAGTCGAAGGCGGGTTGTTCATACGCAGCGTTGCCGGAAAGTTCGATCGGGCGACCTTCGACAGTCTCTGGCAGCGGGTCTGGCGAAGTGGCCTGGGGATGGTGTTCTCCTGGGGGTTGCCGCAGGCTAGCGGTCTGATTTATGCCCAGGTGGCGAGCCCGGCGGAAGCAGCGGCATTCCTGCTCCAGTGGCGGCTGATCCAGATGCTCAGTATGTTCTCAATGCCTCCGTATTACACCCTGCTGCCGAAGCTGGCGTGGTTGCGAGCCCAGGGGCAAGTCGAGGAGCAGATACGGTTGGCCCGACGCGGTATGAGCCTGTCTGCCGCTGCCTTCGCCGCAGGTTTCGCGCTGACCGGTGGCCTCGGCGGTGAGCTTCTGAGGCTCGCCGGCAGCCAGGCGAGCTTCGATGGCGGTTGGCTCTGGTGGCTCCTCGGCGTGACTTTCTTGATTGACCGTTATGGCGCGATGCACCTGCAGCTCTACAGCACAACGAACCACATCATCTGGCACACGGTTTCTTTCGGCTACGGTACCGGATTCGTCGGGGTCAGCCTCGCTCTGCTGCCTTGGCTGGGTGCCTTCGCTTTTCCGATCGGGATGTTGGTGGGTCTTCTGGGTTTCTACGTCCCGATGACTCTACGGCGTTCTTACCCGACATTCGGCCTCTCGTTCCTGCGCTTCGATAGCGTCGTTCTGGGCGTTCCTCTCGGCATCATGCTGTTTTATGCCGCCTGCCTCGTCTTCCAGGCCGATCGCTGATCCGCGCGCCTGATATACGAGAACGCCGGAGCCTTTTAGCTCTTGGTTCGCGGAGACGTGGAGCACGAGCTCGCCGGCGGCTTCAAGGCGCCGGATCAATTCACTGTCCTCTTGATATCGATAGGTTCCAGGTTTGAGCCCGTCGATGAAGATTTCGGAGAGGACGATGAAGTCCAACGCCCCTCGTTCGAAGGCCTCGATGATCCCCGAATCGAGGAAGAAACCCACGGCCACCTCCGCCGCTTCGATCGGTGGGGTGAGGGACGATCTCCAAACGGAGGCATGCTTTGGGATCAAGGCATTGACCTGCGAATGGGCAAGGTCCAGGGTCGTCTGGCGTTCCTGCCACGCGATTTTGGCGGAGCTGAGGGATAGTTCCGGCACCACCAAGAGCGCCATCACCAAGAGCGCTGCTGTGGCTCGCAACTGCGGGCGCAGCGGACTCAGGCTTCTCGCCGCCTGCGCCAGGGCGATCAACAAAATGGGCAGGAGGATCAACATGTTGCGCCCCATCGCCATCCTGTAGCTGCTCAGCTTGACGAAATAGATGATGGCCCAGGGCACGAACAGAAAGAAGCTGACGCGGTCTTTCAGCAGCCACAGAGGTAAGGCGAAACAGCCTAGCAGCACGGTCAGTGAACCGAGGCTCCTGACGTAGCTGGAGGCGATGCCATGGGTCGCAATACCTGGGTGTCCCTGGGCATAGTGCTGAGTGTTCCAAAGAAAGTCGGCGATGAAGTCATTCGGGCGGACCACGAGTTGAGGTGTGGTGATGACAAAGACGAGGGTGAAGATCGACATGGCCAAGGCCGTATCCCGCACGATTCGCAGCGAGTCCAAGCGATGGGTCCAGGCGATCGACGTCACCAGCGGCAGCAAGAGAAAGAGTCCGGAATACTTCGCCCCCACCAAGAGCCCAAGAAGTGCGGAAGTGATCAGCAGCTGACGGGTGCTCGGGGAGCGATGGAACCGCAAGAGAGCGATGAAATATCCGAGCAAACAGCAGAGCAGGAGACTCTCGGCCCAGGCCATTCGAGCGGTGTTAACGAAGAGGTGATGACAGGCCAACGCCAGCACGCCAGCGAGCGCGATCCAATCGCCGGCCGAAGGCGTCAGGCTTCTCAGCAGCAGGAAGAAAAAGACGAGTGAAGTCAGAGCTAGGAAGACGCTGACGGTGCGGGCAGCGAGCACGATCGCTGGCGCGTCTCCACCCCAACCCGCCAGGATTCGAGGAACTGCGTAGAGGCGTTTGGCAAGCCCGGGATAGCGAAAGCCCTCGAAGACATGGTTGAACCCATCCGGAAGCGTATAAGGGACGGTATGAGTCTCGTCGGGATGGGGACTGTAGGGTAGACCATCGTCCAGGTTCCAGGTTAGAACGACAGCGCAAATCGCGACCAGGAGACCGAGCACCAAGTAGGACGGTTCTGAAAGCTGCTTCATCTCGTTTCAGTATAGCCGTGGGGCAGCCCAAGCCGGCCGGCAGGGAAGAGACACGATCGATAGAATGAATTCGAGGAAGATGTGAAGCGATGAAAGCGGCGCTGGTCACAGGCTCTGAAGGTGGTCTCGGCAAGGCCATCTGTGCCGAATTTCAAACCGCCGGCTATCGGGTGATCGGCGTAGATCTCAGACGGGATAAAACACCCTGCGATGCCTTCCTTGAGATGGACCTGGCCGTCACCTGCAGCCATGCGGAATCTCTAGAGCGAGCGGCCGGCCGTTTTCGCCAAGCGATCGATGGCCATCGTTTGGCGGTCGTCGTCAACAATGCTGCTCAACAGATCTTGGGCCGTACCGCCGCGATTAGCCATGAAGACTGGGAGCAGACGTTAGCCACCAATCTGACCGCGCCGCTGTTCTTGGTCCAGGCGTTGGCTCCGGACCTCGAGCGGGACCGTGGCTCGGTGGTCAACGTCGGCAGCGTTCATGCACAAGCCACCAAGCCGGGTTTTGTCTCCTATGCCACCAGCAAGGCCGCCTTGATCGGTTTGACTCAGGCGTTGGCCGTCGACCTCGCGCCCGGGATCCGGGTCAACGCCGTCAATCCTGCCGCGATCGATACCCCGATGTTGCGGGCAGGATTGGCGGGAGGCGAAAGCTCCCTGAACAGACTCGCCGAGCATCACCCGCTGGCGCGGATCGCCCAGCCCGAGGAGGTCGCGAAGGCGGTGGTCTTCCTGGCCTCGGGCGCCGCCAGCTTCATGACCGGTGCAACGGTCGATGTGGATGGCGGCATCCTGAACCGTCTCCATGATCCCGAATAACAACGCCTCGACCGCCGATCGCGGCTCGAGAGCCTTGGCGATCGTCGCGCTACTGGCGCTCTACGGGTTCTACGGTTGGTGGATCTTGAGGACCGGCTTCTTCGCCGCCGGAGAGCTCTACTTCACGTTGGTCGACGACGCGATGATCAGCATGGTCTATGCTAGGAATCTGGCCGAAGGTCACGGTTTGGTCTGGAGCTCTGGGGAGCGGATCGAGGGTTTCTCTAACCTTCTTTGGACGTTGGTCATGGCACTTCTGCACGGGCTCGAGCCCGCCGAGTCGAGGATCGCGACCACGGTGATGTTCACCAGCGCCCTGGTGCTCTTGATCTACGCCTGCTTGACATGGCGCTTGGCGACGGTCCTGTGTCCGGAAAATAGGGCCGCGCCGGTGGCGGCGGCAGCGATCACTGGGCTGTACTTTCCAATCGTGTTTTGGACACTTCGAGGGCTTGAGGTCGGATTTCTCTGTCTGCTGGCGGGCGCGGCCACCCTCCAGACTCTCGCCCTGATGGAAGGCTTCAGCCGACGGCAGGCGTGGAGCCTGGCGCTGTTGCTGACGGCGATGCTGTGGACTCGGCTCGACACCCTGATCCCCGCGGCGATCTTGATGGGTGGCCTCTTCTTATTTAGCCCGCCACGGGATCGATGGCGCTCCTTGGCCGTCACTGGCAGCAGCGTCCTGGCGGCGCTTGGGGCGGTCACGGCGTTCAGGCTGGCTTACTTCGGTCAGCCGCTACCCAATACTTATTATTTGAAATTGACCGGGGTTTCTCTCGTCGAGAGACTTACTGTGGGCTGGAGATCCATCACCGGTCACGCGCTGGGCGACCTCTGGCTGCCGATCGTATTGACTGGCATCGGGCTCCTCTTCTGTTCCGAGTTGCGCAATCGTCGAGTTTTCCTCCTGCTCTCGCTGTTCGCGGCGCAGTGTTTTTATTCGGTCTACACCGGTGGTGATTACGCGGAGCATCTGGTCGGTGGTGCGAACCGATTCGTTGCCCAGGGCGCCCCTTTCCTCTTCATCGTTTGCGTGTCGGTGATCGAACGAGTGGTGCGCCGCGTCAATCTGGGGGCCTTTTCCGGCCTCCCCTCGGCCTTGGGCTCGCTGGCCCTGGCTGCCTTGGTTTTGCTGCCGGCAAGTGCCGACGAATATCGCGTCTGGTCTCGGAACGGAGCCCCGATGCTGGACTCCGACATTTGGCGTGCGCGTTTAGGGTTGCTGATCCGAGATTCGACCGCTCCGGATGCGGTGATGGCCTGTCACGCCGCCGGTAATATTGTCTACTTCTCTCGGCGGCAAGCCATCGATCTGTTGGGCAAGAACGACCGGCATGTCGCTCACGGTCGTCCCGCTGGCACCTTTCGGCCGGGTCACAACAAATGGGACTACCCTTACAGCATTCTTGAGCTGGAGCCCGATCTAATCGCCGATGAGTGGGGCGAGAGCGGCCTCTTTTTGGAACAGCAGGAGCCCAAGTACCAGCGGCTGGTCAACGGTGTCTGGGTCCGAGCCGACAGTCGAGCCATCGACCCCGAACGGCTAGCCCGTCCTTTCCGTTGAGCGCGCGGTGACCGCGTTGACAATGTCCGGGACCCGTGGATAGGGTGCTCCGATGACCGAGCCCTCCAGATACGACTTGATCCTGGTCGGTTCGGGTTTCGCGTCGTCGATGTTTCTCGGCGAATATCTGCTCCATGCCGAGCCAGACGTTCGAGTCTTGGTGCTTGAGCGAGGTGTCGTTGAGAGCCATCGCTGGCAGCTCGAACATCGTCACGGCCTCCACCATCGACACGAGTCGAGCTTTGTCAAAAGTGGCTCCAAGCGATGGGTCTTCCGTTTGGCCTTCGGTGGCGCTTCGAATTGCTGGTGGGGCTGCGTCCCGCGCATGTTGCCCGAGGACTTTGAGCTCAAGTCCCGCTACGGAGTCGGTCGCGACTGGCCGCTGACCTATGATGATCTTGAGGAATATTACTGTTTGGCGGAAGAGATCATGGAGATTTCGGGCCCGTCTGAGGACAGCCCGTTTCCGCGCAGCCGTCCTTATCCGCAAGCACCGCATAAGTTTTCGACCGCTGACGAAGTCCTTAAAGAGGCCTATCCGGATCAGTTTTTCATCCAACCGGCGGCCCGACCTCGACAGACAACCGCCGCCGGCCGGCTGGGCTGTTGTGCTAATGGGATCTGTGATCTCTGTCCGATCGACTCGAAGTTCACCATCCTCAACGGGCTGCGTCAGGTCTACGGTGATCCGCGGGTCGAGTTGCGACTCTCCGCGGAGGTCGAAGCCGTGGACGTTGCTGGCGATCTAGCTCAAGGAGTTCACTACCGTCAGGACGGCGCTGAGCATTTTGCGCGCGGCGAGGTCATCGGTCTGGGAGCCAATGCTCTCTTCAATCCTCATCTCTTGATGCGCTCCGGCCTCGACGGCCCGGCGGTCGGCGAAGGTCTTGTCGAGCAAGTCTCCGTTTATGTCGACCTCGACTTGGACGGGCTGGACAATCACTTCGGCAGCACGGTCATTACCGGTCACGGCTATATGCTCTATGCTGGGTCACATCGTCAGCAGCAAGCCGCCGGATTGATCGAGACCTGGAATCGAATGTCGCTCCGCGATGAGCGGGGCAAGTGGCTACAGCGCCTGCGCCTCAAGGTGATCTTTGAGGACTTGCGGCGAGCTCACAATCGTGTCAAGCCGGGCAGCAGAGAGGACCCGCGACCGAGAACCCTTTTTAAGGGGCGTTCCGCCTATGCCACCAAAGCGATCGAAGATCTCGAATCCAAGGTCGGCGACCTTATGTCGCCGCTGCCGCTGGCAGATGTTCGACTCCAACCGATGAACGAGACCGAGGCGCATATTCTCGGTACCGTGATCATGGGCCATGACCCGGAATCCAGCGTCGTCGATAGGAATCTGGTCCACCATCGCGTACGAAACCTCTTGGTCCTCGGAGGCAGCGCCTTTCCAACCGCGGCACCAGCGAATCCGACCTTGACGATCTGCGCCCTCTCGTTGCGCGCGGCCCGAGAGATGTTCGGCTCATGAGCGTTCGCATCACCCGGCGGCGATTTCTCGAGGGGGCCTTGGCGGTGACCTGCATCGCGGGTGGGGTGGTCTTCTGGAATCGTCGGCCGCTTGCCGGTCGGCGGATTCGCGAGCATTTGTCTTATCTGCGATGGCAACGAGGCGCGGTCCGCCAATTCCTGGAAGATTACGAGCAGGCCCATGGGCGCGGCTCCGCTGAAACCGCCGAGACTTCAAAGCTAGCGACGCAGTTCCTGTTATCGACGGATTTCTTCCAGGAGGGTGCCGACGAAAGTCGGACGATCCACTATTCGCGTCTGGCCGATCCCTACGTCAATCCTTGTTACAACCCGCTTGCGTCGTTCAAATAAGCCTTGCTCAGTCGACCGATCGGCGGATCCCCGAAGAGATGGCGAATCAGCAAGCTCCGCGCCGTGAGAGTGGGCTGGCCCTCGGCGTCTTCTCTGCCTTATGGGCTCTCGCGACGCTCTTTCACGTGGCGTCTTATGGTCATTGGGGGCGCGGGATCTTGCCGGTTGCAGCAGCGCTGTGGCTGCTCGCGCGGCCAACGTCTCCGCCGCGTCTGATACTCCTGGCGATCGCCCAATTACAGGTCGTGGCGCGATCTATTCGCCCTACATCTCCAACCACTGGTTGTTCACCGGCTTCGTCAACTTGACTCTCGTCTTGGCCTACGGTCGACGGATCTTGGCCGAGCGGACCTTAACGGTGGCTGGCGAGCCGTTCTTCAACACTTTTGCGCCGGCGGTGCGGTTAGAGCTTCTGCTGCTTTATGTCTTCGTCGTCCTGCACAAGCTCAACCATGATTTCTATTCACCCGACACCAGTTGCGGCGCTTCGTTCTATGCGGCCCAGGTCGAGCGCTTTCCTTTTCTGCCGCATTCGCTGGCTTTGGAGGTTGCCTCCATCCATTTGACCGTGTTGGTCGAGACGGCGATTCCGCTGCTGCTCTTGTTCCGCAAGACACGCGGCTTCGGGGTGCTTCTCGGGGCTGTATTTCATGGCGTGATTGCATTTAATCCGGAGAGTGGCTTTTACAATTTTTCTTCGATGCTGTTCGCGCTGTTTGCGCTCTTCATTCCGACGAATCTGATCGCAGGGCTGGCCCGAGATGTGGCAGGAAGCCAGGGGCTTGCACGTTGGCGAGCGCGGTTTCGGCCTGCCGGCAGCCAAATTTTGCGCCCGGAGATCGCTCTTGTCCTGGTGTTGACCTTGAGCGCTGTTTACTTGTTGAATCTCCTCAGCCGCCAAGGATTTGACGTCGCGCTACTGCTTTGGAGCGTCTATTGTTTGGGGTATGTCGCCATGCTGATCACAGCGTTGGGGAGGGGCGGCAAGGCTGCCGCTGATGATCCCTCCTCGCAGCTCTTTGATCTACCTTGGCGAGGGCTCGCAGTGGTTCCGGTACTGGTGCTGCTCAACGGTTTTGCCCCCTACCTGGGTCTCAAGACGGAAACTTCGTTCGCCATGTACTCGAACCTTCGGACCGAAGGGGGCGAGACGAATCATTTCTTCATTCCGGCATCGTGGCAAATCTTCGATTTCCAACGCGATCTCGTCGAGATCGTGGCCTCTTCAGATCCGACCTTGCGCGACCGAGCCCGGTATGGCGAGTTGATGACTTTGTTCGAGCTTCAAGATTTCACCAGTCGACGCCCCGACACCGCAGTCGCGTACGTGCTTCACGGTGAGCTGATTCGCGTGCCTCAAGCGGGAGCAGACCCCTTGTTGTCTCAATCCACGCCGCCGCTGCTTCGAAAGCTGCTGCGGTTTCGCGGTGTCGACAAAAGCGGCAGGCAGCTTTGCCGACATTGATGCACCGGACTTGATGCATCCGACCTGATGCGTCAGAACCGGAGTCTGTAGAGGCTCCAGGAGCCCTCACGGTCGAAGCGCTCGCCCGGGACTCGGCGATGCCAGTCGTCGCGCGTCAGCAGGAATTCGGCACCGAACAGCTGGGCAACAGCTACCAGCTCTGCCGAATTACGCCGGGCCCAAAGCCCGGGCATATCGCCTCGCCAGCTGGTTCGCGGAGAGACGCGCTCCGCGAAGATCGCGGACATTCGATCCCGCCAACCGACGATGCCGGTGTCGGTATACGGAAAATTCTTGAAGTCCACCACGACGGCACGCTGGGCGTGATATTTGAAATGCCCCAGGTGTGGCGGCACCAGCACGGTTGCGTCGATCGGTGCCCGCTGGGCGAACCGTCGCGCGAGGCGCACCTCGTCAGAGTCCGGGATTTGATCGAGGACCACGCGGCGGCCGACGTTCGAGCCGAGGGAAGCGGCAGAACCGAAGACGGCGAGCGCTGCAAGCAGAGCCAGGGTTGCTGGCATGCCGCGCCAACGCAGGCCGGGTGAAGGCAACTGCTCGAAGATCCAGGGCAAGTTACAAACGATAGCAAGCGCGAACAACGCCAGGACGCTCTCCGGCCAGCCGGCCTCTCGGGGTAAGTCGGCGTGCAAACTGACGAGAACCAATAGGGCCGCGGCGTCCAGGCCGAGCGTCATGGCCCGCGAAGCAAACCGCGACTTCAGGCGATCCGGTGCGCGATCCAACCAGGCTCGAACCCCCAGAATCGGCAACGCGGGGCCACCGCGCGGTAGTACGAGGCAGAGTAGCAGCAGGACAGCACCTGAGACCTGTCGCCGGTCGCGCAGCATCCGGTCGCAAACCAGGGCTGCGCCGATCAACGTGGCAAGCTGGGCGAAGGGCGTCGCCCTGGAGAGCTGCAGCTTGGTCACCAACGCGTTCGGGATCAACTCGGCGCCGACAAACTGCAGGGCCAGCAGGAGGAGGGTGAAGATGACCAGGAAAGCGAGCTCCAGCTTGCGTCGAACATCGATCCGAGGCGCGGCGGAGATCAGCAGAAGGCCCCCCAGACAATGGCCGGCAAAATTCAGCCATCGGAGCTCCCCCCAAGAAGACGGCAGCATATGGTGGGGATGGCGAACGACCGCGTAGAGATAGACAAATTCAGCGTCGTCGAGCAGGCTTGTACCCGTCGTTCCGGTCAGGGCCATCGGTATGAAGACAGCGCCGACGCCGGCTCCGAGCAAAAGCGCTGGTGCTACTACCTGGGTCGGTTGGCGTCTGCGCCAGCAGTCAACCGCGACGATCGGTGCGAACAACAGACCCGGTAAGAATCCAACCAGAATCTGGAAAAGCGCCCCGACGCCAAACAGACCGTAGCCCAGGACCCAGCGACGCTGAAAGCAGGCATGCAAGCCCCAGATGACAAAAGCCAAAGCGACAACAAAAGGCACCAGGCTCGGTCGCTCCTCGCCGGTATGGGCGAGCAATCCAACATGCCCGAGAGTGCCGTTATCCACCATGAGCAGCAGGCTGAGCAACAGCCCGGGCACCAAGGCAGGTCCGAATTGCCGTCCGATCGCCAGGCTTCCGAGGACAAAAGAAAGACAGCAGGGCAGAAAGATGACGAAATACGCTGCAGGCACGCTCAGCCCAAGGCGCAGCAAACTCTCGACCACCAGGAAGTAGTAACTGCGTGGCGAAAAGCCGCCCATCTGCTCGGCATAGAAATCACCCGCGAACGCTGCTGGATCCAGGCCGTGCATCAGCGCCGGCACCTCCATCCAGTGGTTCGCGTGTGGGAATTGATAACCCTTGATCAGCAACACCACGGCGAGCAGGAAGAAAGCCCAGGCCATACGCTGCCCAAGGTCCTGTGACCCGTTCACGACGGGATTCAAACCGCGATCGGTAATCTCAGAGGCTCGCAATGGATAGGATCCGAACCGTTAAGCGCTTCCGAAGTGCGAGGCTCCCCGCGAGGAGAATCATCGTCAGGCCGATCAAGATCGAGTTAGTGTAGCAACTCACGCGCGGACGCCTCTGCGGTCCTTCCGCTGCCATCCTCGTGCCGACAATCCGCGCACCACCTCTTTGTCGATGAGTCAGGAGCTCATGAAAAAGATCCTCGGAATCAGCGGGGCGCGGCCGAATTTCATGAAAATCGACCCGGTCCTTCGCGCCCTGGAACGGACTCCGGAGAGATTCTCCACCGTGTTGGTTCACACCGGCCAGCACTACGATCAGAAGATGTCACGGGTCTTCTTCGACGATCTCGAGCTGCGCAAACCAGATTTTGACCTGGGGGTGGGTTCGGGCAGTCACGCCGAGCAGACGGCTCGAATCATGATCGGGATCGAGCGGGTGTTGATCGATGAGCAGCCCGATCTGGTGATCGTGGTGGGGGACGTGAATTCGACCCTGGCCGCGACAGTTACCGCGGCGAAGCTGCATATTCCAGTCGCTCACGTCGAGGCGGGACTGCGTTCTTTCGATCGCAAGATGCCTGAGGAAATCAACCGTCTGGTGACGGACACGCTCTCGGCCTATCTGTTCACGACGTCCGAAGACGCCGATCAGAACCTGATCCGCGAGGGAGTCCCGCGGGAGCAGATCTTTTTCGTCGGCAACGTGATGATCGACACGTTGCTGCGTTGTCGTGCGCAGGCCGAGCGCTCAAAGGTCCTGGAGACGTTGAAACTCTCCCAGCCTTATGCGCTCCTAACCCTGCATCGGCCGAGCAATGTCGATGATGCGAAGGTGCTGGATGAAATTCTGAGCGCTCTCGAGGAGCTCGAGCGTGAGCTGACGGTCGTCTTTCCGGTCCACCCAAGGACAACGAAACAGCTTCAAGCCTTCGGTTTTGGCGAGCGCCTCGAGCGTATGGAGAATCTGCGGCAGGTCGAACCGTTGGGCTACCTTGATTTCCTGGCGCTCCAGATCCATGCCGAGCTGGTGCTGACCGACAGTGGCGGTGTGCAGGAAGAGACGACGGTCCTGGGAGTTCCATGCTTGACCCTGCGCGAAACCACCGAGCGACCGGTGACGGTTAGCTCGGGAACCAACCAGATCACTGGGCCGAATCGAGACAAAGTGGTGGCCGCAGCTCAAGCCGTTCTGAACGGGCGGAGACCGAGTGACCGTGTCCCTGAGTTGTGGGACGGTCGAGCCGCCGAACGGATCGCGGCGATCTTGAGCGACCAGCTTGTCTGAGCGTTACCGAGCCTGGTCGTCCTGCGCGTCAGCGAGGCTCGGCGGGCGATAGGAAACCGGTTGGCCGGTCTCCAGACTGCGGTGGATCAGGAAGGTGGTCTGAGTCACGGCGACCAGAGTCTCAAGGTCGATCGGCATCGGAGAGCCCTGCTCCAGCGCGTGGATGAAAGCAGCGGCTTCTTCCATGTGGCCTTTGGCCTGGTTGAACAGGCGTTTCACCTGACGTCGATTGCCGCGATGCAAGGCGAGGCTCCGATAATTGTCGAGGATCGCGGTCCGTTCGCCGGAAAAAACTTCGAGGTATTCCTTCGCGACGCTCGAGGCGCCTTGGGTCAGGTAGTGGATCACCCCGACGGAGCCATCGCTGAGGTTGAGGGTCACTGTGACGCTGTTGTCTTGCCCTTGACGCTGCGAAGCACTGGCGATGGCTTCAGCGGACACCCGCACGGGAAGCGCTCCCGCCAGAAAAACGATCAGGTCGATGAAGTGGCAGACTTCGCCGATGATCCTTCCTCCGCCCTGAATCGGATCGGTGATCCAGGTGTCTGGAGGAAGTCGACCGGCGTTGACTCGATAGCAGGCAAAGAGGGGCTCCGATCGCTCGGCGAAGAACTCCCGGCAACGGTGAGCCAGGGGAGAGAAGCGGCGATTGAAACCGACCATCAGAGGGACGTCGGACAGGGCTTCGATCGTCGAGCATAGGCCGGCCAGTGAGAATTCGGACAAGGCCAGGGGCTTTTCCACGAAAACAGCCTTGCCTTGGCGGAGGGCTTGCTCGGTCAGGGAGGCGTGTTGATCATGTCGAGTGGCGATGAGGACCGCATCGAGGTCAGGATCTTCCAGAACTTGCGACGCCTCGCCGGTGCAGTAGTCGGCGCTGTAGCGCTCGGCGACATGGCGGCTGGTCAAACCCGAGGAGGTGCAAAAAGCACGTAGATGGACCGACCGGTTGCGGGCGAAAGCCGGCAGCAACACACCTCGGGCAAACTGCCCCGCGCCTATGACGCCGAATCGCAGGCGGCGGCGATCGGTCCGACCCTGGCGATCGGTCTGACTCTGGCGGCCGTCGTTGGCTGATGGTAATGAGATTTTTGTCGAGTCTGGCGCCTGGCCCGGATAGTCCAACAGGATCGCCAGCGCGTGCTCCTGACGTTCGCCGGAGACGAGGTCATACGCCTCTTCCGCTTTCTCAATCGAGAATCGATGAGTGACCAGCGGCTCCACCTGAACGTCGCCTCGAGCCACCAGCTCCAAGAAGGCAGACATATTTCTGCCCTCGGTCCAGCGGACGTAAGGCAACGGATAGTCGACACCGTGTGTCTCGTAAGCTGGGTCGTAGCGGCCCGGCCCGTAGGAACGGCTGACGACCACCTGTACCTCTTTGTCAAAGAGGGGCCGCCGCTCCAGCTCCAGGCCAACGTCCCCGACCACGACGACGCGCCCCTTGAGTCGAGAAATCTCAACCGCCTGACGAGCAACCTCACTCGAGCGAGTCGCCGCGCAGACCAACACCGCGTCCGCACCATAGCCACCGGTGAACGACATCACCGCGGCGGCGAGATCCTCGCCAGCCGGGTGCGTGCCTTGAGCTCCCAGTTGGCTCGCCAGCTCCATTCGACGCGGATCTAAATCGCTGGCTAGAATCGTGGCGCCAGATGCGCGAGCCAGCTGGACGGCAATCTGTCCGACCAAACCCAGCCCCAGGACGACGACCTTCTCGCCGAGCTGGATCTCGGCCAGGCGGACGCCTTGCATGGCGATGGCTCCGAGCGTCACGAAACAGGAAGAATCGTGCGAGACGTTCTCAGGCACCGGCACCACAAGATTGTGCGGTACATAATTGATCTCGGCATGGTTGGCATGACTCTGCCCGGCACAGGCGACGCGTTGGCCGACCTGAAACTCGCCCGCCTCGCGGCCGACCTCAAGCACTTTGCCCGAGCAGGAATAGCCCAGCGGAATCGGTGTCTCGAGACGGTTCCGAACCGCTTGATAAGTCTTCCAGAGACCCTCTTGTCGAGCCTTGTTGATGACCTTGCGCACCAGATCCGGGCGATCCCTGGCTTTGCCCACCGGTCCCTTGCGAGCCAGGTGAATCAACGATCTTTCGGTTCCGGTGCTGATCAGAGAACGGTGAACGGCGACCAATACGCCTTGCGGTTGGAGAGCAGGAGCTGGAACCTCCTGGATCTCCAGCTGGCCGCTCTTCATGTTTTGTAGGATCGCCTTCATGGCGTGGCTCGAATTACGGCCCGATGGCCAGTGGACGACACGATGGCGATCTCCCGCCCGGTCTGCGGCAGAACTTATCACGCTCCCCAGTGAATCTCTGGCATCCGCAGGGGGCTTCCGTGAGGGTGGCCAATGACGAGTCCAGCATCGATGAAATCCTCGGCCAACGACGCTCTCGGCCAGGCCCCTCCTCGGCGATCCCGGCTGCTCAAAGTCGCCTTCAGAGCCGTGGTCTTGCTGGGGGCGATCGCGCTTTTGGCCTGGAAGACGGACTTATCGCGCATCGGGGCCCAGCTGAATCGAGGCATGCTCGTGGCGGCCTTGTGCGCTCAACCTTGGGTGGCGGCCAGCCTGGTCTTGCTCGGATGGCGGCTAGCGCTTCTGGCTCGGCCCGCGGCTCCACTCGTTCCCTGCGCCAAGGCGGCCGCCCTGACGATCGGGCTGAATGTTGGCCTGCCGGCTCGACTGTCGGAGCTGATCAAGCCGATCTTTCTTCGCGATCACGCGGATCTGCCGTTGACCTCAGGCCTCGCGGCGGTCTTTCTCGAACGGCTCGGCGACGTCGTCATCCTCGGCCTGCTCGCTCTGACGACGGTCGGTCTCCACCTCGGGGGCTCGAATCCCTGGCTGCTGGTGGCCGCCACGGCGGTGGCGATCGTCCTGTTGGTTCTCCTGCCGCGACTCGAGACGTTTCTCAGTGGTGTCGTCCACCGGATTCCGTGGAGATCCTTGCGTCGGTTTATCCAGCAGTTTCTGGCTCATACCAGCGCGCGAGTCCGGGAGGGTGACCTGGCGCGGGCTTATCTCGTCGGTCTCGGGGCCTGGGGGCTGTCAGTGTGCGCGGCGGCGACGTTTCTGCTTTTGGCCGGAAGTCGGCCGATCGGCCCGGCCGGCATCCTGATGGTTTTCGTCGCGACGACGATCGGTGCGGCGCTTCCCGTGCTGCCCGCGGGATTTGGTGCTTACGAAGGGGCTGCGGCCGTAGCCCTGATGAGCTTCGGATACTCGCTCGAAGAAGGTCTGGCGATCGGCCTCGGCATGCACATGAGTCAACTGGCGACGCCGGTCGTCGCGGCACTCATCATCCTGGCGATCGACCGCATCGGATTCAAGGCGCTGGCTGACGAATTGCGAGAGATCAGGTCTGTGGCGTGAGATAAGGTCTGTCATGAAATAGGTCCGGCGTCCGCTGATGCACGCGATTTATTCGCTGGCGGCCGGAACGGTCGGCAGCTCGCGCGGTACCAGCTGGAAGATTTGATTGTCTTCGCTCAAAAGGTAGATCTCTCGGTCCTGCCTCTCGACCAGCGACATGATGTTCTTCGGTTGACGGGAAAGCACCTGCACTTTTGCAGGGCCGTTCGGGTCGGGCCTGAGCCCCCAGACCGTCCCGAAGATGAAATCAGCGAATAGATAGAGCCCACGTAACGCCGGCAGTCGCTCGCCACGGTAAACGAAACCGCCGATCACGGCCGCGCCTTGATTGCGACCGTACTCCCAGACCGGCAAGACGTGCTCAAAGTCCGCCGGAATGCCCAGCGGGTTATCCAGATAAGGTCGCGAGCCTTCATAGTAGCCCCAGCCGTAGTTGCCGCCGGCGACGATGATGTTGATCTCTTCATAGCCGAACTCGCCTAAGTCGGCCGCCCAAAGCTGACCGGTCTCGCGGTCGAAGCTCATGCGCCAGGGATTACGTAGGCCATAAGCCCAGATCTCAGGCCGGGCTCCCGCCACCCCGACAAAAGGGTTGTCCGGCGGGATCGCGTACTCGAGAGGAGGCTCCCGTCGGTCGACGTCAATCCGTATGACCGTTGCCAATAAAGTGCCGAGATCCTGGCCATGCCCAAACTCGTCGCCGAAGCCGCCGCCGTCTCCGATACCGATGTAGAGCATGCCGTCCGGGCCAAAATTTAAAGCTCCGCCGTTGTGGTGGTCGGTCGGTTGCGAGATCTGCAGCAAGATCCTTTCGTGGGTCGGGTCCAGAGCATTCGGATCGTCGGGAGATAGCCGGACTTCGACGACGATCACGTGCCGCGGTTCCGGCGTCGTGTAATAAAGGAAGAGGCGGCCGTTATCTGCGAGTTCGGGATGGAGCGCCAAACCGAGCAATCCCTCTTCGGGATGAGTCAGGGAGATGCGCTCGCGAATGTCCAGGAGAAGTGTCGCGGTGCGTGTCTCTGGGTCATCCTCGAAGGCGTAGAGCTGGCCGCGTTGGGAGATGGCGAACCAGCGGCCGGAAGAACTCTGGCGCATGTCAACAAGCCGCCGGGGCGTCAGGTGCTCAAAGACCCTCTGCAACCCGTAGGGGCCACTCTGCTGGACAATTTCACGGTGTTCCAGGAGCAGCCCGACCAGCTCTTCTTCGGTCTTTCCTGCGTCGGGGTCGGGGGTCTGCCAAGGCTGGAGCACCACCAAAGCGACGAGCAGGATCAAGACGAGGATCAGGGCTGGAAGCGTCGTGCGCACAGGAGGTCTCAGGCTCTACTTGGGCGTCGTCGGTCGAGAGCGAGCAGGGTGCAAAGATCGACCTCGACTCGAGCGAGGATCCAATGATTGACCCTCAGGATGTCGCCGGTTGCGAATTGTTGCCGCGCCCGCTGGCGTAGTGCTTCGGCCAAAGCCTCGGCCGGATCTTCCGTCCCCTGAAGCGCCGGCAAATCGGCGAAGATCGAATCCAAGAGCGCCTGTGCCTGATTTTTTAAGGTCGGATCCGCACGCAGCCGCGCCTCACCGATCTGCAAAGGGTCTGGTACCGCGACGACGCTCAGCAGCTCGAGAAGAAAGTCTTCGAGCGATGAGCGCCAAGCGACATGCCACGGAAAGCGGCGGTAGGCCAACGTCGAGCCCGAGGCGGCCAGCACACCCAGCAGGACGCCGCGGCGGGTGACCTTCAAGAGGATCTCCCGATCTGTGCCGCCAGGTGATCCGCCAGCCGTAGGGCTAAAGCGACGAGGGTGAACGTTGGGTTGGCGTAGCCCGAGGTGGGGAAGACCGAGCTGCCGGCAATATAGAGATTGCTGATTCCATGGACTCGACTGTCGCTGTCCACAACACCTTGTCGCGGGTCTGTATGCATACGAGTGCCACCCATATGGTGAAATCCGGGCTGATAGACCGCGCCTTCCAGGGCCTCGACGTCGATCGCGACGCGGCCAAGTCCTCGGCGCCCCAAATCTTCAGCGAGGAGCTCAGCCGTCCGGCGAGCCGTGCGGTACATCTCAGGAGGTAGCGACCAGCTTAAATGCACCCGTCGGTTGCCGAAGGGGTCTTCTTCGTCACCTAACATAATCCGACTGTTGGGCGTTGGCAGCTGCTCCGGCTGGAGATTGAATCGCCGGTAGAAGAGTTTGCTGTCGCCCGCGGCATGCTTTGCCAACCGGCCCAGTAGGGTGCTTGTCGGTCGGATTCCGGAGGCTTCCAGATAAGGCGCCAGCTGTTCCCAAGCGCCATCCTGGAGCAAGAAATGGCGCGAGTCCTCGATTTCTGGAACCAAGTCAAAGAGCATGCCGCAATTGTGCAACTGGTGTTGGCGCTGAGTCTCTTCGTTCAGCCGAAAGACGCGGCCGCCCAACGGTCTATGATCCACCACAGTTCGATCGCGATCACTGACGCAAATTTCGGCCAGCGGAAACCCGGTGTGATCCATGAAATAGCGCCCGACCAGATCGTGACCGTTGCCGACGCCACCGGATTGCACGTCGTCAGAAATCAGAAGCATCCGCGAGTTTTCGATTCCACCCAGGGCCAACACAAAATGTTTGGCTCGGACCGCGAAGCGTTGCCCAGCGAGCGTTGCAACATCCAGTTGCTCGACGCGGGTTGCGTCGGCTTGCAGGCCGACACGAATGACGTTGGCAAACAGCATCAATCGGAGATTGGGGGCTGCGGCCAGATTCTCTTTGTACTCGATGCCGAATCGTGTTGCCCGGCCTTGGACTTGCTTGAGGCCGACGATCGAGCCCTCATAGAGCGGCGGGTCCGTCTCCTCGAGTTCCGGTGGTCCAATTCCTAAGATCTCCGCCGCCCGCAGGTAATGAGGATGGAGCTCCATGCGGTCAAACGGCCAGCCGCTGTCGGGCATCCAGTCGCGGGTTGCGAAATCGATCGGATCCAGGGTCAGGCAAGCGCCGAGCCAGTGGTTGGTCGTGCCCCCCAGGTGGCGGAGGCGCGAGATCCGCGGATAAGCACTGGCCAAGGGTGCATCGCAGGTGCCTTTATAGAGGTCCTGAGACAGCTCACTACGCCTTTCGCCACCTCCCTCGAGAAGGATCACCGAGGTTTGAGAGCCCGCAAATTGAAGCGCCAGAGAAATACCGGCGGCCCCAGCGCCTGCGATACATAAGTCCGTCTCTAGGACGGTTCCGTTCTCAATACCGTTGGCGTTGAGCAGCATCTGAGAGGGTTGCCCTGGGTTGGTGATGAATGACGGTCCGGACCAGGACCGCCATCAGCCGCGGCGGCGAAAACGACGGGTGGCGATTCCAGCAACCATGAGAATTCCTGTCAGTCCGCTGATGGAGAGACCGACGGTCAAAGATTGGGGCCTGTAGTGTAGCAACAGGCGACCGCGACGCCCTGTGGGTATTTCCACCGCTGGCATCAAGCCGTCCAGTCGCCCGACTCCCATCGGTTCGCCGTTGAGGTAAGCCCGATAGCCCGGAACCCATGGGCGGGCAAACGAAACCAATGCGGGCTTTTGCGCCCGGGTGGTATCGACTTCGACCCGGACCCGGTGTCGCTGAGTATCGACCTCGGTCAACTCGGCCTTGCCAAAGTCGGAGAGCCCACTCTCGCTAACGGTCGCGGTCTCGAAGATAGGCCAGGGCCAAGCTGGCAACTGTCCGATCTCCTGAAGGAGCGGCATGACCTGCGCCCGTGAGACGGTTTGAATGCGGGACGTTCGCGCCCCTCGACGATGGAAAACTTCGGCGCCTGGCAGGGTGGCGACAGGCTCGAAGTCCGCCAGAGAAATGCTTCTCGCCGACTCCATACCCGACCAGAGGATCAGGCCATCGACGCCCATTCTCTTCAAGATTTCGTCGAGAGGTCTTTCTGGTTTCGGCGCTCCGTGCTTCGGCAACGCGCCCATATAGTCGAAACCCAGCAGTCGATCGGTGCCGATGGGACCCATGGGGGAATAACCATTGACGAATCGCAGGCTGGAATGCATGGGCTCGTTGCCCGGGAAATATCGCTGGCCCGCGAAAGTCACAATCTCTCGAGGGTCGAAGTGTTGCTCCAGGTCGTAAAGCGCCAGATAGGTGGTCGACGGTTCGAGCGAAGGCGCCTGGCCGACCCCCAAGGGGCGGCGTACTGGCTGATACCCCTTGAAGGTAATGGCGAGGGTGAACGCTGAGGCCATGCAAACCACCATCCACGGCAAGTGTGGCCGCCAACGATGGAAGATTCGGAAATGCTCAGCGGCCGCCCAGCTCAGCGCAATCGCCATCAGGCTGGCCGAAGTTCGAACATTCATGCCGGAGAAATTGCCTTCGATCGCAAACGCATAACCAGCCACGGTCGCGATCGCTAGCGGCGCGATCAGCCCGGGCCGAAAGCGAGTCGGCGCTCGGTGTGAGGCGAGCATTGCGGCCCGGCCCGAAAAGAGCGCTAACTGCAAGAACAGGAGAGGCAACCACCGAAAGCTCCATTTGAACAGGCCGATGCTGGGCAACGATGCCAAGTTCAACAGGATCAGTAGTCCCAGCAGATCCCAGGGCAGCTGCCTCACCAGATCGCGCCCTAGAGCGATGGCCGCGGCGATTAGCAAAATGACCGGCGCCAGGCCGACCTGCATGATCTTGGAGTCGGTGCTGTGCGAGGGTAACCACGGTCCGACCCAGGACGCCTTTAGGCTCGGCAGCAGCATGCCGAAATAGGCCTTGAGCGGCACCACGAACTCGTCCTGCAGAGCGAGCGGATCAGTGGTCTGGCCGCGGATCGTCGAGCCGGAATACTCGATCAGCATCAGCCAGGCCGGGGCTGAAAGTCCCAAACCGATCGCCCCCGCGAGCACTAGAGGCCGCAGGGCTTGCAGTCGTTTTTCTGCGTGGAGCTTGCGAAGGCCCAGATAAGCGAGGATCAAGCCGGTCATCAGACACGTGAACGGCCAGCCGGAGGCGAAGATTACGGCAATGAGCAGACCCGCGATGACCGTCTCCCAATCGTGCCTAGGTCTCTCGGCCTCTGGGTTATGAAAGAGGTGACGTTCCAACAGCCACCATACCCACGGTAAGTAGGCGAAACTGCTCAGGGCCGGGAACCAGTTGACGCCCCAATAAAAAATCCAGCCGTTGAGCGTCGAGGCCAGGGCGACCATGATCGCCAGGGGAGGCGTCAGGCCCTTCGAACGGGCCAACACATAACAACCGACCCCGAGGATCAGGAAATGGAGGCCAGCCAGGGCCGCCGCGATGCCGTGGGGCGGCAGGCCCGAGCTGAACAAGACGAGATTGCTGGCCGCGAGGAGCGGCGAGAAGATCGCATACTGATATTCGCCGGCGAGTGCAGCGCTGCGCCACGAGAGGGAGGTCAAAAGCGCCGGTTCGCCGGCCTGCCAGGCGCGGACGGCCTCGGCGTAACCCGGTAGATACTGATTCTTGAGATCGTCGCGGAAGAAGTAGCTTTCGTTGCTCGCGACCGGCAGCAGCACCGCCGCCACCAAGACGGTGACCAGAACGACGATGGCTCGCCGATCGTCGCTGGCGATCGGTCTCAAGTCAGACCCTCTCGACGACCACGCCGACGTCGATTTCGGGCAGACCTCGCCAAGGTTACTATCAGAGCGATCAGGGTGAGCGCGGAGAGCCCAAGTCCCCAGCGCAACGAGGTTGGCCAGTAGATCAACTCGACGGAAGTCTTGCGGCCGGCGGGAACTTCGACCGCCGGCTGAATGCCGTCCAGGCGCAGTAGCTCAGCGCGTCGCCCGTCGAGCTCCACTCGATATCCAGGCAACCAGGGTCGGGAGAAGGTGATCAGAATCGGCGCCTCGCTTTTGCGAGCATCGACGTCAACGGCAACGCGTAGGCGCTTATCCGCTCGAAGCGTCAGCTCGGCTTCACCGAAGCTGGCGGTTTCGGGCGGCTTAGGCAGCGAGATCTCCGGAGCGGAATCGCGGAGCGTCTCGAGCACTGGCCAGGGAGAGGTGCGTTGTTGCCAGCTGCTCTCTGGGTAGCTGGCGAGTAGCGCTTGACGCACGATCTGCACTCGCGGTGTCCGATCGCCCTTACGTCGATAGATATTGGCTCCGAGATCGGTGCCGACCCGCTCGAAATCCTCCATCGGAATATTGCGATTCACTTGCGCTTGATCCCAGGTGACCAGCCCGTCCACGGCCATCCGCTTCAGGATCGAGCCGAGCGGTCTTGTTCCGGGATCCTCCGTCGACAAAGCGCCGACATAGTTGAAGCCGAAAAGCCGCGTCGAGCCGACCGGCCCCATCGGTGAGTAGCCGTTGACGAAGCGCAGATCGGCATGGAGATGCTCATTGCCCGGGTAGTACCGTTGTCCCGGATAGCGGATCGGCGCGCTGGAATAGCTGGCTTGGGAATAAAGAGCCAGATAAGTGATGTCGGGATCGAAGACCGGCTTGCTGCGAGCCTCGACTTGGCGATGCCAGAGATCGAAAGGAAAGGCTCGAAAGCCGATGGCGAAAGTCCAGAGCGAGCTCACCAACACGACCAGCCAGGGCAGGTGCTGGCGAAGATTTTCGGCCGATTGGCGCTCGATCAGGATCCAGAGCAAGGCGATAACGGCGAGCCCGATGCCAATCCACGGTAACTCTGGCGTTGCCCGATCGAAAAGCTGTTGATAGCCGATTATGAGCAGGATCAACGTCAGAGCGACGGTCCCGCCGCGGAGCACCCGACCTTGCCGCCGTACCTCGTGCGAGAGCAAAGCTTGAGCCGCATGACCGGCGATCAACGCCAGCTGCAGAAAGAGCAGAGGCAACCAGCGAAAGCTCCATTTGAAGATGCCGACGCTCGGGAAGGTCACCAGAAACCAGAGCATCAGCAGGAACGCCAGTTCGGGTGCCATCTCCTTGACCCAGCTGGAACGCAGCACGATGAGGGCGGTGATCGGCAGCACGATGGGCGCCAAACCGACTTGCATGACCAGGGAGTCCGAGATCAAGGCGTCGCGCCATGGGACCTGCCATGCGGCCTCCAAGCTTGGCAAGATCATCGCGAGGTACGCTTTGATCGGTACCAGAAAGTCGGTCTGAACGGTCCAGGGGCTAGATGTCTGGCCGCGCAGGGTTACGCCGGAGTACTCCACCAGCATCAGCCAGGCGGGTGCTGACAGGCCAAGCCCGATCAGCCCGCCGAGCGCGACTTTCGTCGGTGCTAACAGCGACTGTTTCTGGACCATGCTTTTCGCGGCCAGCATGGCACCGATCAGGCCGATCATCAGGCAGGTATAGGGCCAGCCGGTGGTCACGATCAAAGCGATGAAGACGCCGCTGACGACCACCAGCCCTGCGCTCCTCGGGTCTTGGCTGGAGACGGCCAGCGAGCGCTTCATGGCCCACCACGCCCAGGGAACCCAGGCGAAGCTGGCGAGTGCTGGGAACCAGTTCACTCCCCAGACGATCAGCCAGCCGTTCATCGAGGCGGCGAGCGCGACCATTATCGCCAAGGGCGGAGGCAGAAGCTCAGAACGTGCCAGCATGTAAGCACCGCAAGCGAGGACGAGCAAGTGGATCAAAACCAACCCAGCTGCGATCGCCCAGAGCGGCAACCCGGCCCCGAACAGCAGCAGATTGCAGGCGTTGAGAAACGGCGAAAACACACCGTATTGAAACTCGCCGGCGAGGGCCGCGCTTTGCCAGGACAGTGAGGTGATCAGCGGGACCTCGCCGGCCCCCCATGCGCGGGTGACCTCGGCATAGCCGCCGAGATACTGATCCTGAAGATCATCGCGGAGAAAGAAGCGCTCGGTGCCCAGCAACGCCAAGAAGGTCGAGCCGATCACCAGGGCCATCAAGCTCAGGATGGCCCCGCGATCGCTCAGCGCGGCTGCCGGGTGCTGGCTCCCTGCGCTCATTGGCCAACGCCTGTCGGTCGGCCCTGTCACGAAACCCTCTTCACCATGACCTCCTCAACATAACCTCCTCACCATGAGAGCAGCTCTGCTCCGCGTCCTCTGACCAGCGTTCGGGATCAGGGCATCTTAACGAACTCCTAAAGGCGACGATCCCGATGTATCGAGAGCATGGCTGCTAGACTCGGACGTTGGAACCGGTACAAGCATGCTGATTATCGATCATCGGGTGAATACCCTCGAGCATCTGGCCGAGGTGCCTGCAGATCGCGGTGTCGAAATCGACATTCGTGACTATGACGGGCATCTGGTGCTGGCTCACGATCCGCTCGAGAGCGGAGTGCGGCTGGCGGATTACCTGCGTGCCTACCGTCACGCGACGGTGATCTTCAACGTCAAGTGCGATGGTCTGGAGGGCCGCATTCTGAATCTCGTCCGTCAAAACGAGATCGCGGATTATTTTTTCCTCGACGTCGCCAACCCGACCTTGGTGGGGTTGGCGCGGCGCGGCGAACGCTCGGTAGCGGTGCGCTACTCGGAGTTCGAGCCGATCGAATTCGCGTTAGCTTTCGCCGGTCAGGTCGATTGGGTTTGGGTGGATTGCTTCACCTACTTGCCGCTGGATCGCGAAAGCCACCGGCGGCTCCGAGAGCACTTCAAAATCTGCCTGGTCTCCCCGGAGCTTCAAGGGCATCCGCGGACCACCATCGACGAATACAGGCGCCAGCTCGAGGGCTTGCCGATCGACGCGGTGTGTACCGATTTCCCCGCCGACTGGATGGACGCGAGCTCATGAGCGCTTCGCCACCAGCACCCGGCGTCCTGCTGCTCGATCTGGACAATACGGTGTACGCATATGCTCCGTGTCACCAGGCGGGTCTGACGGCGGCGCAAACGACCGCGGGAGAGATCGATTCCGTTTGGTGCGACGCACGTCGTTTCGACGTGGACTATCGCCGGGCTCGTGCCGTGGTCAAAGAGCAGGTCGGCCGTCAAGCTGCGTCCCACAGT
Organism: Carybdea cf. marsupialis auct. non (Linnaeus, 1758); assembly: GCA_010016065.2. Taxonomy (NCBI): domain Eukaryota; kingdom Metazoa; phylum Cnidaria; class Cubozoa; order Carybdeida; family Carybdeidae; genus Carybdea; species Carybdea cf. marsupialis auct. non (Linnaeus, 1758). The sequence continues at coordinate 29,643 of JAAAKL020000012.1, read as the reverse complement.
CGGTTGCTCTATTTCAAGACGATGTTGGAGCTGCGCGCCGGACGCTCTCGATTGGCGGCAGCACGCCAACTCCAGAGCGCCTATTGGCAGGGTTATTTCGCCGAGATGCGACGGGATGAGGAGTGTCTCGAAACGCTCGCTGAAGTTCGAGAGCGCGGTCTGTGGACGGCGTGGATCACCAGTTTCACGACCCGTCGTCAAATCCAGAAGCTCGAGAGCCTGGGGCTGATGACCGCCGTCGATCTGTTGTTGACCACGGAGGAGGCGGGCTTCCAAAAGCCCGACGGACGGTTGGTAGATTTGGCGCTAGCGCGCCTCGGGAAGCCCTCCAGCCCAGCTTGGATGGTGGGGGATAGCTTGAGTCAAGACCAGCCGACCGCCGAAGCCCGGAACGTCCCGTTCGTCTGGTTCCGGCGTGACGAAGACGCGAGGCACGATGCGACCGCGGCGGGACGTGCCTCCCATACGGTCTCGAGCTGGAATCAACTGAGGGAGATCTTGCGCGATGCCTGGGACGGCTGATCTTCGCGATCTGGCGGCGATCTCGAGCTTCGCCGCTGACGATCTGTTGCTGACCCAAGGCGCTGGTGGCAACACCTCGGTCAAGACGCACGCCAGCGAAGGCGCGGCGGGCTCCCGGCTGTTGATCAAAGCCTCCGGCCTGCGGCTGGCTGACGTCTCGGAGGAGGGCGGCTATCTCGAGCTAGACATCGGCAAGCTCTGTGCGATCATGGACGATCCGGCGTTGGCGGAGCTGGAGCCGATCCTTGCCCATGAGCGGACGGCGCAGCAGATGCGGGCTCTGGCCGAGGATTCCAGGGTCCCGGACGGGTTGCGACCTTCGATGGAGACCGGATTCCACCTTCTGCTCGAGCGGGTCGTTCTGCACACCCATCCGGTGTACCTCAATGCCTTCACCTGTTCGCACGATGGGCGTGCCACCCTCGAGGACGCGGCGGGTTTCGACGTCGCCTGGGCACGCTACGTGACCCCCGGTTATCCGCTAGCGGAAGCGGTCGCGGAAAGCTGTGCGGAGTATCGTGCCGCTCACGGGCAGTCACCGGCTCGGATCGTGCTCGAGAATCATGGCCTGATCGCCCACGCAGCCGAGGCCCAGCCAACGATCGACGACACGCGAGCCCTCACCGAATGCGGGCGCCGGGTCTTCGGTGCGCTCGCTGACGATGTCTGCGAGCTCGTCGAGCCCTCGGCCGTCACGGTGCGATCGGGGCAGCGGCTAGGCCGGGTTCTCGCCGCCATGGGGCACCCTGGCAAGGTCCGGCCGGCCCGTCGTCGAGCGGTGGTCGCGGCGGCCCGCGGCCCGGAGCTGCCGTCGCGCGGTCCTCTGATGCCTGATGACGCGGTCTATGGTGTGCATAACTTCTGGCGCCTGGAGGTTGGGGCTTTCGGAGCGGGCAAGGTCGTGGGCGAATGGGCTGAGGCTCAGGCTAGCCAGCTACCCGACAAGGCGGTGCTGGAGCTCGCGGGCGAGGGGTCCCTATTGATCGGCCCGAACGACAAGACGCTGGATTTCATGGAAGAGAATTTATTGGCCAATGTACTGGTACATGAGTTGATCGCGCGCCGAGGGCGTCCTCGATACCTCGAGCCGCTCCAGGTTGGCGAGATCTTGGGACTGGAGTCGGAGCAATATCGGCAAGCGTTGGCGAGCGTCTCCCCGGAGGGGAGCTAATGCCTAACGGAGCGAGGGGGACTTAACCTGTGCAGATCGTCGTTCCGATGTCCGGTCGTGGGTCGAGATTCAAGCGTGCCGGCTACCAGACAATCAAGCCGCTGATCGAAGTCGATGGCCGACCGATGATCGAGCATGTGGTGGGCATGTTTCCCGGCGAGCAGGACTTTGTGTTCATCTGTGCTGCCGATCACCTCGAGACCACGCCGCTCGCCGCAACCCTCAAAGGGTTGGTGCCCGGAGCCCAGATCGTCGCTATCGAGCCGCATAAATTGGGGCCGGTGGAGGCCGTCTTGCACGCGGTGGATCACATCGACGAACAGCAGCCTGTGACGCTCAACTACTGTGATTTTTCCGTCGGCTGGGATTACGCTGACTACAAGAGGCAAGTCGCCGAGACCGGCTGCGCCGGCTGCATCACTGCTTATCGCGGCTTTCACCCCCACTCTCTAGGGCCGAATCTCTACGCCTACATGCGCGAGTCGAAAGGCTATATGCAAGAGATTCGCGAGAAGGGGTGCTTCACCGACGATCGAATGAACGAATACGCGTCGGCCGGGACTTACTACTTCCAGAGCGGGGCTCTGATGAAGCGCACCTTCGAGCGCGCCGTCGAGCAGGAATTAAAAACCGGTGGCGAGTATTACGCCAGCACCCCCTACAATCTCCTGGTCGAGGACGGGATGCCGGTCTTGATCTATGAGCTTGAGTATTTTCTGCAGTGGGGGACGCCGGAGGATCTCGAGGAATACCAGGGCTGGAGCGACTACTTCGCGCGCTACGCTGACTGGCGGCCGTCTGTCGACGCGGCGGGCGTCAACCTGATTCCGATGGCCGGCGACGGTGTCCGTTTCCAGCGCGAGGGTTATCGGGATCCTAAACCGATGGTTCCAGTCGCGGGGGTGCCGATGGTGGCTCGCAGTTTGGGCTCTCTCCCAGCAGCGAAGCGTTGGCTAGCCCTGGTTCGTGCCGAGCATCTCGAACAGCGTTCCGAGCTGCGCGAAACGTTGGCCGAAGGCGGGCGCGAGACCGAAATCGTCCGGGTCGCGCAGTTGACCGAAGGGCAGGCCGCGACCTGCCTGCTGGCTCGCGACCGCCTCGATCCGGAACAACCCCTCCTGATCGGATGCTGCGACGCGTCGGTCGTCTTTGACGAGGCGAAGTACCGTCAGATCACTGCCGACCCAGACGTCGACGCCCTGGTCTTCACCTTTCGAAATCATCCACACGCCAAACGCCATCCGACCCATTACGGCTGGGTGCGGGTCGACGACGACGGGCTGGTCGAGGGTATCTCGTGCAAGATTCCCCTCGACGATCCGGAGAACGATCCTGGCATCATCGGCATTTTCTGGTTTCGCAAAGCCCGCTTTTTTCTCGAGGCCGCCGATCAACTGATCGCCGAGGACCGTCGAGTGAATCGGGAGTTGTATGTCGACACCACGATCGAAGTGCTGAAGGAACAAGGGCGAAAGGCACGAGTCTTTGATGTCGAGCACCTGATCAACTTCGGCATTCCGGACGACGTCAGAACCTTCGAATACTGGGAGTCTTACTTCCGTCAGGCTGAGCACCATCCCTACGGCTCGACCTCTCGAGGCGAGAGTGATGGAGGCTCGCTATGAGCCGACCTCTCCAGCTGTCGATCGTCATTCCGGCCTATAACGAGGCCGCTAACCTACCAGGTCTACTCGAGCGCTATGTCGAGGTCTGGGAAGATCTGCCCGCTGAGCTCATCGTGGTCGACAATGGCTCTTCAGATGGGACCGGTGAGGTGCTCGAGCGCGAGTTGGCCCGGCCAGAGCTAGCTTTCGCGCGGGTGGTGACGATCACAGACAACCGCGGCTACGGACATGGGATTCATTCCGGTCTAGCGAGCGCGACCGGCGAATATGTCGGCTTCTCTCATGCCGATATGCAAACCGATCCGGCGGATCTCTTTCGTGCTTACCATCAGCTGATGTTGAGCCCCGATCCGGCGCGGGTGATCGTCAAAGGGCGTCGGGCTCCGCGGGACTCGGCGGCCGAGTTGCTCACCCAGGGAATGTCGTTTTTCGCAGCCCTCATCCTGATGCGCCGGCTCACCGACGTCAACGCCCAACCGAAGGTGTTCCATCGGAGCCATCTGAAGTGCCTGACAAAGCCGCCCGACGGCATCCCTTATGACCTTTATGTGCTTTACCGGGGACTGAAGTCAGGTCTTAAAATCGTCACCATCCCGGTGGTCTTCGGCGAGCGCGCTCATGGCGAGTCGCGATGGGCGGCGAATATCTTCTCGCGCTATCGCACCATCCTCAACATGATCGGGGTCATGATTCGACTGCGTTTTAGCCGGGAGTGAGGCTCATCGAGGGTGCAAGTGGGTGGACAGTTGTTAGTGAGCGTACAGTTGCCAGCGGCAGACAGTTGTCAGCGGGCAGACGGTTGTCCGCGGGCAGACCTAGGGCTGAGGACTCTTGCGTGAGCCGAGGATGAGCGACGGCATCCGACAGAAGGCTGCCTCGGCGACGGGTAGGTTGCGCGTCATGCTTATGGACCGGCCGACGATCCAGCGGTTGGTCAGCAGCAAGATCTTCTGGTCGGGGCTGGTTTTCAAGCTGATCCTCGGGACGATGCTGGCATCGACCTACCTGCGAGATCTCTTCATTCCCTTCGTCAATTACTTCGTCGAGTCTTCTTTCGCCAATCCCTGGCAGCAGTTCGAGGCCTTGGGGCGCCTCAACAGCTTTCCATATCCACCGGTCATGCTCTATGTCTTGGCCGTGCCGCGTTTTGTTCTGGATCTCTTCTTGCCTGCCGGCATGGACGTCGTCACGCCACTGCATCTCTTGGTATCGCGGTTGCCTCTGCTGCTTTGCGACGTGGTGATCGCTGGTGTGCTGATCTCCTGGCTGCCGAGCCGCAGTCGCCACATCCTATGGTTCTACTGGTGGTCGCCTCTGGCGATCTACATCATTTATTGGCACGGTCAGCTTGACGTGGTGCCGACGGCGCTGCTGTTGCTCTCGCTCTACGCCTTGCGCAAAGATCGCCGCGCCCTGGCGATGATCGTCTTCGGCTTGGCCTTGGCCACCAAGAGCCATCTACTGGTCGCGCTGCCGTTCTATTACCTCTATCTGCGCCGGCAGACCGGGCCGATCCGGGCCTTGCAGTGGGCGGCACTGGCGGCGATCACCTATGCTGTGGCGACCTTTCCTTATGTTCTCGATTCGAGCTTTCGCCAGATGGTTTATCTATCCCCAGAGCAAGCTCGACTTTGGGCCTTCCGCTTACCGGTCGCCGCCGACGGCCCGGCGATCGTTTTGGCGCCTCTGGCGATCCTGTTGTTGTGGTTCCGCTTCGGCATGTACGAGAAGCAGAACTGGGATCTCTTCATCACCTACCTGGGCATCTCTTTCTGTGTGCTGGTGACGTTAGCGCCGCCGCAACCCGGCTACTTGTTGTGGTTCTTGCCCTATTTCGTCTATTTCGCGGCCCGCTCGCGCCCCTCGGCGTTGGTCCCGCTGCACGTCTGCACCGCCGCCTACATCGCCTACTTTGCCCTGCGTCAGGACGCTGACGTCTTCGACGCGTGGCGGCTGGTGTCCGCTCGAGTCGCCGATCTTCAATCGCCCTATGAGGTGCTGACGCTGGCACTGGGAGAAGGCCCATTCGCGCTGATGCACAGCTTCGTTTTCACCATGATGGCAGGCAGCATGGCCGGTCTGGTGCTTCAGATGTATTTGATCGGCCTGCGTTCGAATGAGGTCTATCGGCTGCGCACGCGGCCGGTGGTGGTCGGTCTGGCGGGCGATAGCGGCTCCGGCAAGGACTACTTTTGCCGTCTCCTGGCCGACGCTTTGGGCAACGATCGAACGTTGAATATCTCTGGCGACGACTACCATAAGTGGCCCCGCGGGCATCAAATGTGGCAGGTCCATACCCACCTCGACGTGCGCGCCAACGAATTGCACCGGCAGCAAGGCCATGCCATCGCCATTTCTCGCGGCGAGTCGATCGTCAAAGGCATCTACGACCATGACACCGGGACCTTCACCGAAGAAGAAGAGGTGGATCCGAAGCAACACGTGATCTTCTCCGGGCTCCATACGCTGGCTTTGAAAGCGCCGCGCAAACTCTATGACCTGGCGCTTTTTCTCGATCCGGACGAAGGGCTGCGCCAGCACTGGAAACTGCGTCGGGACGTCGCCGAGCGCGGTTATTCCAAAGAAAAGGTGCTCAATAGCTTGCGCGAGCGTGAGAACGACCGTCAGCGTTTCATCCTGCCGCAGCGCAAGCAGGCCGACGTCGTGTTCTCGCTACGCCCGGTTGGCGAGTTGCCCACCGATCCCCGGCAAGAGCCGGAGAAGACCCTGGTGGTCGAAACGTCCAATAGTTTTCATCTGGGACCCCTGGTCGAGGCCCTCGGCCAGCTGGAGGGCGTCGAGGTGAGTCACGATCCTTATTCCGACTCCATTCACCAAACCCTGCAGATGACCGGCAATCCTCCCGCTGCCCAACTCGACGCGATCGCCACATCGATCATGCCCAACCTCTACGAGCTCAGTCAGGAGCCGAAGTTCAGAGACGGTCTCGACGGTTGTCTTCAGCTCGTCGCGCTGGTGTCCCTCGACGAGGTCCTGCGCTGGCGGCGGTGAAACCCTCATGCATCTCGAGGAGAATTCTCGTCTGCGCTGGCTGCTGCCCCTGGCGGCAGGTGCAATTTTGTTGCTTCTACTAGACACCGCGCGCAGTGAGCTGATGGCCGGCCTCGAGATCGACTTCGGGCGGACGTTGAATCTGCCCGCCGCCGGTTACGGGCGATATCTGGCGTTTTGGCTGTTCTTTGCCACCCTGGCGGCGTCTTGCTTGACGTTGGGTTTTGTCCGCCTGGTCGATGAACGCTCCCGCACTCGCCTGTTCGAGCTCTGGAACGCCGGCAGTGACCGACGCTGGATGGTGGTGACTTGCGGGCTCGCTTTCCTGCTGCCCGCGAGCTTGCGGGTCTTGCTGCTTGGGGGAGCGCCGTTGACTGACGATGAGTCGGCTTATCGGTTCATGGCCGAAGTGCTGGCGACCGGCCGAGTCTACGCTGACTCGCCGCCGCTCAAGCTGTTTTTCGACAACCGGTTCATGATCAACGATGGCAAGCTTTATGCTCACTACTTCGTCGGTTGGCCGGCACTCCTGGCGCCCGGAATCTGGTTGGGCATTCCCGGGTTCATGAATGCGATCTACTCCGCTTTGACCCTGCCGGCGCTGTTCCTGGTGCTTCGACGACTCACCAGCAGCAGCTGGGCGCGGTTGGGTACTGTGCTCTACCTCACCTCGCCGATGCTGATGGTCTCAGCGGCCACCGAAACCTCGCACACCAGCTGCGTCGCTGCCCTGGCCTGGTTCACCTGGTTCTGCTTGAAATCCCGCGATCCGGGGGTGCCCTGGTGGACGCACAGTGCCACCGCGATTTCGTTCAGCGTCGCTTTCTTCATTCGTCCGATTTCAGCCTTAGGGGTCGGCTTGCCGCTGCTTATCTGGTGGTTGGCAACGTTCGTGAGCCGTGGAGAAGACGGCAGGCTGCGTTTGAGCTCAGCGAAAGCGATTCGCCACTTCGCGGCTTTCGTGGTACCGGCGGTGGTGATGGCCGCACTTTTCTTGGGCGTCAACAAGCTGCAGACCGGCTCCTTCTTGGAGGTCGCCTATCAACGCGCCTTCACCTACGCTCAGGAAAATAGCTTTCGCTTTTCCCTTTGGCCGGAGAATATGGAAGGGGACTCGTTCGCGGAGCTTGGCTTTGGCGGTGTACGTCGCTCCTTAGCGGTGTTCGGTGCGGCGCTCTTCCGGCTGAACGTCAGCATGCTGGGTTGGCCCTGCTCCTTGCTCTTCGCGCTCTTCGCCGGGCGCGGTACACTCCGCGGTGTCCTGGCTCTGTCCGTCGCCTCTTTTCTGGCCCTGCATGTCTTCACCAACAATGTCGGCATCGATACCTTCGCGCCCATGCACTACTTTGAGCTGGTGTGGCCGGTGCTCGTCTTGAGCGTATGCGGCCTGGAGAGACTCACCCAGACGTTGAACGGTTTGGGCCGATCTGTTCGCCGCCAACCGGCTTTAGAAGCAATTCCTATCGCCGCCGTGGGTGCGCTGGTGATCATCAACGTCTTGAGCTATGTGCCGGTTCGCTTTACCGCGATCAGCCGCATTGCCGACAATGTCGCCATACCCTGGCGGGCTTACCGGGAGGCGGGACTCGGCCGCAGCGTCGTCTTTGCGCCCGAGCCATTCATCCATTACTGCAAGAGCCGTCCCGCGACCGGATGGGTCTTCGTCCGCCCCAACAACGACCCGGACCTGGAGAACGAGGTTCTATGGGTCAACCACCTAAGTCTGGAGAAGGACCGTCTACTCATCCGCTCTTTTCCAGATCGCGAAGGCTACATCATGGCCTGGGACTCCTCATGCCGGGTCATCTTTCTGCCTCTCGATCAACTGGCGCCGGGATCTTTTCCCGACGCGTCGGTGAGCGGTATCGAAGCTGTCGGCTCAGAGCTCTAACCTCGCGGTGAAGTCAGCTGCTGAAGGAATATCTATGGCATCCAAGAAACGAGCGGTGATTATCGGTGCCGGGCCTGCCGGCCTGACCGCGGCTTACGAGCTGCTCCAGAAAACGTCGGACATCGAAGTGTTGGTGCTCGAACGCACCCAGTTGATGGGGGGTATCGCCTGTACCGTCAACTACAAAGGTAATCGCATCGATATCGGCGGGCATCGCTTCTTCTCGAAGTCGGATCGAGTCATGGACTGGTGGCTCGACATCCTGCCCATGCAAGCGACCACCGACGGCGAGGCCGAGATCACCTATCACCGCAAGTCGCGCACGGTCGCCACCGAGGCCAAGGGGCCCGATCCCGACCAAGTCGACGAAGTCATGTTGATTCGGCAACGAACGTCCCGGATCTACTACTTGCGGCAGTTCTTCAACTATCCGATCAACCTCAGCTTCGACACCCTGAGCAAGCTAGGGCTAATGCGCACAATCCGGATCGGACTCAGCTATACCAAAAGCATGCTGTTCCCGATCAAGAATCCAAAGAACCTGGAAGAGTTCTTCATCAAGCGCTTCGGCAAGGAGCTGTATCTGACCTTCTTCAAGTCCTACACCGAGAAGGTCTGGGGCACCAGTTGCCAGGACATCAGCGCCGAGTGGGGAGCACAGCGGATCAAGGGATTGTCGATCACCAAGGCGATTCTCCACTTCATCAAAACGGCTCTACCTTCCCGCGGTTCGGGAGATATCTCGCAAAAAGGCACCGAGACCTCACTGATCGAACAGTTCCTCTACCCCAAACTTGGCCCAGGGCAGATGTGGGATGTGGTGGCGGCAAAGATCCGCGACCAGGGCGGTGAGATCAAGACCGGCTTTAACGTCGAGCGAATCTTGACCGATGGCCAGCGCATACGAGCGGTCGAAGCCACCGACAAAGCCACCGGTGAAAAACACACGTTCGAAGGCGATTACTTCTTCTCGACCATGGCGGTCCAGAATCTGGTGCGTGGCCTCGACGCCGAGGTGCCGAAGGAGCTCGAGACCATTTCAGAAGGCCTCGTCTACCGCGACTTTGTGACCGTCGGGCTGCTATGCAACCAGCTCAAGATTAAAGAGCTCGATAGCCAGGGGCGGCCCGGGCTCATTCGCGACAACTGGATCTACATTCAGGAGCCCGATGTCTTGGTCGGCCGTCTCCAGATCTTTAACAACTGGAGCCCTTACCTGGTCGCAGATCCGGACAAGGTTTGGATCGGGCTGGAATATTTCTGCAACCAGACGGACGACCTCTGGCGGATGTCGGATGAGGAGCTGATTCAGCTGGGTGCCAAAGAGCTCGATCACATCGAAATCATCGATCACAACGACGTGCTCGATGGCGTTGTCCTGCGGGTGCCCAAAACCTACCCGGCCTACTTCGGCTCCTATGACCGCTTCGACGAGCTACGAACGTACCTCGACGCCTTCGAGAACCTCTTTCTCGTTGGCCGCAACGGCATGCACCGCTACAACAATCAAGACCATTCCATGCTGACGGCGATGGTCGCCGTTGAAAACGTTCTCGAAGGCCGGACCGACAAGTCCAACCTTTGGGAGGTCAATACCGAAGAGGAATACCATGAGGAACGCGACTCGGATGAGGGGTAGAAAACTCCCTCGCCGTGTCGCCGCTTGATATCTGTCGTGATCACATCACCGACTTGGCGGCGATGGCGATCTTGACTACTTTGCCATTTCCAATCGATCGACTCGTTGGCTCAGTTCTTGGATCGCCGACCTAGTCTCAGCTCGATCGCATTGACGTTCCACCTTGAGATCCCGAACGATTCGGTCCATCTTCTTGGCCAGCAAGCCTTGCCCTTCGGCAATCGCCTTGACGTCAGATCTCGTGTCTTCGAGCAAGACGTTAGTGTGCCGAATCTCCTCTTCGGCTTTTTCAAGCCGCGCATCCATGCCGTCAAGCCGCGCATCCATGCCGTCAAGCCGCGCATCCATGCCGCCGAGCCGCGCATCCATGCCGCCGAGCCGCGCATCCATGCCGCCGAGCCGCGCATCCATGCCGCCGAGCCGCGCATCGACTTGATCGAGCCTTATATCGACGCCGTCAAAGCGCCGGTCGATGCCGTCAAACTTGGCATCCAGGTGGGACTTTAGGGCATTTAGATGGGAGGCAAGCTCTCGATCTCGATCCATGATTCTTTCCTCGGTGTGTCAATTACAAATCCTAGCACGCCTGCGCCAGACGCTTTCACCTATAGAAAGACGTAAAAAGATCGCGCTATCTGCAGGAGCCAGGCAATTTGCTCAATCGAGCTTAGTCGCTGGCGCCTCATTCTCCGGGCTAACGAAACCTTCCTCGATCTGACGGCGCCCGGAGTAGCTCTCGCGCGGGCTGATAAGCCCCAGCCGCTCCGCCGTCGAAGCGATCCGTAACGCGACGCCTGGTTGTCGCGGTCGGAGCAAGTCGTCCATCACGTCTTCGCATCGCGTTAGCAAAGGTTGGGCGGCGGCCTGTGCAGACGCCGGCGGATCGAGTCGGTAATACCAACACTCGCGCCCTTGATAGCGCTGGATCAAAGCGGGAAGGAACTGGGGTGCTCCCCGGGGATAGGTGACGATGGGATCGCTATCGCTGCGAAATCGTTTGGGAAACGACCAGACCCAGCCGAATCGCATCGACTCGCTCCAGTGGTTTTCATGAAGCAGGAGCGCCGGAGGCTCAATTTGCTCCAGGACCACCTCGGCTCGAGTGTGAATCGTCGTGACCAGCCGATCCAGACGCGTGACGTTTTCCCATAGAAAGCTCGTCGTGCCAAAAGCGAAATGCACCAGCAATAGGGCAGTCGCTGCCCTCGGCCAGCGTTCGAGCCCACGGACGATCGCGTGGCCGCCCAGGATCGCCGCCGGCAGTAGCATCTCGAAATAGTAGACCGGGCCGGTTTCTGAGATCCCAGGCGAGTAATAAGGAATGTTGAGCAGGATGATGGCGGCGCCGCCGAGCAGCCAGATCGATACCCCTTGTCGGGGTCTTCCGAGCGCCAACCACGCCAAAACCAAACCGACGCTGAGTGGCCATCCAAGCCACCAACCGTTGAAGCGCACCACCGAGACGAAGAGATTTTCGACCGCCGCCCAGGGCGTGTAGACGAAGTCGACGCCACCGATGTGGCCAAATCCAAAACGTTCGATCGGATAGAAGAGGTACCAGGGCAACTTGAACAGCGAGCCGGATAGGGCTCGGTTGTAGAGCAGGATCAGAAGCAACCAGAACGAGCCTGAAGCGATCAGAGCGAGGGTCGCGGCCAGGTGGCGACGCTGAACCAAGCGATAGAGAGCCGTCAGTCCGATGACCATGCCCATGGGCACCACCACCTGCGGACGGACGGTCAACCCGAAACCCAACGCCGTGCCACAGAGCAACGCGCCCGCCACCGCTCGTTGACCCTGAGCCCATTGCAGTCCCAGCCCAGCGAGGATCAGGCAGGTCAGAGTTGTCGTATGCGAAAGGGCGAGCGCATTGGTCAGGATGAACATCGGCGACACCGCGATCAAGATCGTCGCCCAAAATGCCACTGGAGGGCCGGCGTCCGTTTCCACGACCCGGTACCAGGCCCATAAAGCGAGCGGAGCTAGAAGCAAGTGAAGCAGGGCCGGCAACCCGAGCCAGGTACCGACGATCTGGATCAGGGGCTCGCCGAAGAGATACTTGCCGGTGGCCCCGAACTGACCGTCAGGCTGCTGGGCCCAGATGGTGAACACCTCCCAGCCCCAGGGAGGTACTGTCGTTTCGGTCAAGCGGCCGCTGGCCAAGAGCTCCGCCTGCTGCCGGTAGACCAGCTCATCGTCGACGATCGCTCGGCCTTTGAGGACCTTGGCCATCACTATCGCGGTCATCAGCAGAGACAGGCCAACGGCCGCGATCATCATGGCCCGTCGGATCTGGGATTTTGGCGGCTTCAGCCGCCAGGCGAACGCCGCGGCTGCCGTCAGGCACAAAAGGCTCGGACCGAGCACGAAAGTTCGGCCGATGTGTCGTGCCAACTGCTCAAATGTGAAACCTCGCATCGGTGCAAAAGGCAGGGGATCTGTCATGAAAGGGAAATAAGCGAACTCTTGTGGCCCTCGGGGCAAGAGTCGTTCGAGCCATCCGTAGACGGCGCCGAACACCAAGGCGAGACCGATCGCCAGACCGATCGTCAGGCGACGGTCGATCTGCCACGTGCTCGATTCTGGAAGACTCTCTTGAGTCGTACTGCCTGGGTGTTCTTCCAGATTCACTCCGAGGATCCTTCAAGAGGCAAAGGTTGCGCGGGCGACGCGATGGCGAGGGAGCCTCTGAAGACTAGCAGACGATGCCGATGATTCTTGTCGGATGATTCTTACCGTGGGCATGGGAAAGGCGCGTTCGTCGGACCGGACGCTGATACGCTTCCCCTTGCGGTGACTCCACCGCCTTGAGAACCGACGCGCTCATCGTCGCCGAGTGCGCCGCTCATGTCGCCGATGCGGGTTTGCCAGCCAAGGCGAAGCTTGCGAGACACAAAGGAGCCCCCCTGATGACGCGATACGTCGCCTTGCAAGGCGGTCGATGCGATGCCCCTCAGAAAGTGAGCAGACACACCCTCTGGCTGATCTTGCTTTCGATCCTTATTTGTCAGACGCCGATCTGGGCCAAGGAGCCCGTCGACTGGGAGATGGTCAACCGGATCCGAGAAGAAGGTTTGCACCGTTCCGAAGTCATGTCGATCCTCGAGCACCTGACCGATCAGATCGGGCCGCGGCTGACCGGCTCGCCACAAATGAAGGCGGCGAACGATTGGACGCGGCAGCAGCTCGAAGACTGGGGGCTTGAGAACGCGCATCTCGAGGGGTTTGAATTCGGGCGGGGTTGGTCTTTCAGCCGCAGCTCGGTGCATATGCTGCAGCCCCAGCAGATGCCGCTGATCGCATTGCCGAAAGCCTGGACCCCGGGGACCAAGGGCTCGGTGAAGGGAGAAGCGATGCGGGTGAAGATCGAGTCGGAGAAAGATCTGGAGAAATATCGAGGCCAGCTCGCCGGCAAGATTCTTTTTCTGGACGATAGCCGGGAGCTGCAAAGCGGCGATGAACCCGCAATCTCCAGGTTTACTGAAGAAGAGCTCGAGGAGCTGAAGCATTTCGAAATTCCGAGTGGCCAAGGATCGGGTTGGCGAGACCGCAGGCGCAAGAGATGGCGACTCAACCAAGAGCTTCGTGAGTTTCTGGTCGAGGAAAAGGCAGCGGCAACCGTTTCGATCAGCTCACGGGACGGCGGCTTGATTCGGGTGATGGGTGGTGGATCCCGCCAGCCCGGCGAAAATCCGGGGGTGCCCGCCCTGGTCATGGCAGCGGAACAATACAACTGGATTCTCCGCCTCCTGGGCGAATCTGAAGGTGCACAGGACGAGACTCAAGCCTCGGAGGAAAAGGGCTCCGAAAAATCAACAGCGCCCAAAGTCAAGCTCGAGATCAACATCAAGGCTCGATTCCATGACGACGACACCCAGACCTACAACACGATTGCGGAGCTTCCGGGAACCTCGGAGGGTCTGGTGATCGTCGGTGCTCATCTCGATTCCTGGCATGCCGGTACGGGTGCGACCGACAATGCCGCGGGCTGCGCCGTAGCGATGGAAGCGATGCGCATCCTCAAGGCTCTGGACGTCAAGCCCCGGCGTACGATCAGGATCGGCCTGTGGTCGGCGGAGGAGCAGGGCCTGTTCGGCTCGAGGGCCCACGTCGAGAATCATTTTGCGACGGTACCGGTTGCCCAAGATCCCGACCAACAAGACCTGCCGCCTTTCATGCGAGACTTCGAGGGGGAAGTCGAGGTCAAGACGGATCATGAGAGGTTTTCCGCCTACTTCAATCTCGACAACGGTAGTGGCCGGATTCGCGGGATCTGGGCCCAAGAGAACTCTGCGGCGGTGCCGATCTTCGAGGCTTGGTTGGCGCCCTTTCACGACCTCGGAGCCGACACGGTGACGATCCGCAACACTCGCGGCACAGATCATCAGGTCTTTGATCGGGTCGGTTTGCCAGGATTTCAGTTTATCCAGGACGGTCTCGACTACCGCAGTCGGACTCACCACACCAATATGGACGTGCTCGACCATGCGGTGCGCGAGGATCTCGTTCAAGCGTCGGTCGTACTGGCCTCTTTTCTGTACCATGCTGCGACCCGCGAGGAACCGCTACCCCGTAAACCGATGCCTCGCTATGAAGGTCGCAACTAATGGAGCCTGCTATGAGTCATGACTCTTCGTCGGAAGTCCGCCACCATCCGCGTGTCAAGAACCTCAGCTTGGTCCAGGTCGACCGCCGGGACGACGAGGGGCTGCCGGCTGATCTTGCCACCGGCCGCACGTTGGATATCTCCACCGGCGGTATTCGCCTGGAGCTGCATCATCCGCTGCCTCTGCGAACCATCGTCGAGATGTCCCTGGCTCTCGATAACGAGCTGGTCGAGGTTCGTGGCAAGGTGGTTTATCTCGAAGAGATCGATGACGATCGTTGTGCGATGGGCATCCAATTTGTCGACGTCACCGAGGCGGTCCAAAATCGGCTTCAGCAGCATGTTGCGAAAACCAGGCCTGCCGGCGAGTCGTCTTGAATCGGTGGAGCGTTGTCTAATCCAGGCGAAGCGTCGCCCAATCGGGCTAATCGCCAAAACCGGGCTAAAATAAAGACGGCATGATGGTGCTGAGAAGCCTCCGCGTCGACGGGGGCGAGCGAAGGCATTCAACTGAAGTTTCTCAACTAGGTTCTCTCAACGACTCATGAGCGATTCGGCGAAACCCAAGACCGGCGAAGGCATTCGTCTGACCAAAGAAGAGCGCAAGGCTCTCTTGGCACAGCTCGAACGCCAGTCGAGCCGCACCGTACCGCCGGAGCGGGTGCTGCAACGGGGCGAGCAAGCGCTGAGAGCTGGCCAGCTTGATCAAGCTCGAAGGATCTTGAAGCAGCTGGAAACGGGGGCGCCTGGGCTCGCCGGCCTGGATCATTTTCGTCAACAGGTGGCGACGGCTGACCGCGAGGTCAAGCGTCAAACCAATCTGCAAGCCACCGAAGAAATGCTGATCCGCTACATCCAGCAGCGAAAGAAGCCCCTGGCTGAGCTGGCTCTGGAGACCCTGACCGAGCTAGCTCCGAATCATCCTCGCGTCGCCGAGTATCAAACCTGGGTCGCAGACCTGGATCAAGAGCTGGTGCTCGAAGGCAAGATCCGCCAGCAGCTCGAGGATGGGCGAGCTGCCCTGCGGCAGGATGACCTGGCGACCGCAGAAAAACATCTCGGTGCTTTGCATAAGCTCGACCCGGACTCCTCGGCGACCGAGCAACTGGCCGCGGATATCGCCACCGCCGCCCAAGGTCAGGCGCTCTCAGCAGGTATCGAGCGCGCCAAGCAAAAGCTTGAAGAGCTTTTGGCCGCGGGGCAACTCGACGAGGCTGAGCAACAAATGGCTCAATTCAGTCGCATGGACGTACCTAAAGTCACCGTCGATTTCTTGCGCAAGCGGGTCGAGGACGGACGTCGTCAGCAGCGGGAGCAGGTAGAAGCCGCGGAACTCGTAGCGGCCTTGGATCGATATCTGGCAGCCCATGATTGGCCCAACGCTCGCGAAGTCGCGCAACGTTTCAGCCAGCGCTTTCCCGGCAGCGTCCAGGCGGCCGAGCTGTTTCAGCGAGTCAATGATCAGGAAGCCGCGGAACGGCGGCAGGCGAGTGTCGATGAAGGTCTTGCCGCCTTGGAGAGATTCATCGGCTACGGGGACCGCCACAATGCCGAGCTGGCCTTGAAATTACTCTCAAACCTCGATCTCGAGCCCGACAAGCTAGCGGAGCTCGAGAAGCAGGTCGAGCGGTTACCATGATCAGCGGCCTGAACCAAGAGGTGAACGTCCTCGGTAAGACGTTCCATTTCCAGACGGAATTGACCCGCAAAGGGGATCTCTTCGTCCGCACCGAGGTCTTTGTGGGCGGCAAAGTCGTCGCGACTCGAGAGAAGAGGCTCGAGCGCACATCGGGGGCTTTCGATGAGGAAACCCTTCGAGCGGCGATGAATGAGCAGCACCAGCGAGTGATCAAGGCGACTCTTGAGCGGGTCCAGAGGTACCAGGAAAAGAAGGGCGAGCAGCCTCCGTCTTTGCCCTTGGCCAGCCTGCCTGCGTTCGAAGGACGACCGCCGGAAAGCTTCATCCCCCCGGATGGGGAAGTTCGGGAAGCGGCTTCGAGTGCCGTCCGAATCCGTCGCATCTTTGGTCGCTTCCGTCTGCGTCTCGGCCTGGGCGAAACCGTGCCTGCCGAAGAGCTTCCCGGGCGACTCGAGATTGCGGCTCGCGGATTCTCGTGGATTCTCAAGTCGCCGACGTTTCAAGAGATTCGCCTCGATGAGCAGATGCGCTGCCACCTGGTCAGCGATCAGGTCAACGCCTGGCTTGTCGGGGATCGTGATGAAGCTCAGGCGCAGAAAATCTGGGCGGAGATCGTCTCCTTCAACGACTATGTCGCTTCGATCAATCATCGGGCAGAGCTGTTGACCTTCGACCGCCAGCTCCTGTCGTGGGCTGCCTTCCAGGTGCAAAATCAGGGGATGTCGACCGAGATCCTCGATCAATTGCAGTGGCTCGCCGGTCGCGAGTTGGAGTTGGACGAGTTGCTCGACCGACCGGACGACGTCAGCGACGAGGTCTGGTTTGGCGTGCTGTGTCACGTCTTGTCCCAGACGCCGCGGCCCACCGACTCCGAGATCGAGGTCTGACCGCCCCAAGAAACCCAATCCTCTGGATTGGCTTTCTTGGCCCAGCCCCTCCTCGGCAATTTTGGGCACGCTTCGCGCACCCAAAATTGCGTCTAAGTCTCCGGTTCCCGCTTGCGAGTATCTATTCGCAACAGACTCCGCGAACTCCTGATTCCGCTGAATCAGACGTCGCGATCGAGCGGCAGGCTTTCCTGATCGAACCAGCGCTCGACCGCGATGGAATCGGAGCGGCGCGCTTGAAGCGCTCTCCGGTGATCCCGGATCAGTTGTCGATGGCGCCACAGCCAAGCATAAGCAGCCAAGGAGCTGCGCTCCATGAGCAGCACGTAGACCAGAGCCTGGAAATCACGGAAGGTGGTCGGCAATAAGGTCTTCAGGAAATTTTTCCCCGTCTGATGATAAGCGCGGAGCAGATAGCGGTTCTTCAGCGAGTGATAGTTGATCGCGGCGGGTAGCTGACGACGCCGTTCGGGCAGCACGCGGCGTCGATGCTCGGCAATCGCCGCGGGCTCGTAAATCACTCGCCAGCCGCGTTCTTGGAAGCGAAAGCAGAGCTCGGCGTCTTCGCGGTAGGAGTGAAACGCCAGGTCGAAGATCTCACCGTCCAAAGCGACGTCGTCCAGGGCTTCGCGCGAAAAAAGAGTCGCGGCTCCGGTGGCTCCGAAGACCTCGCAAGGCTCGTGGTGCTGGCCGCGATCGATTTCTCCGGATCCACGATCGAGATGACGCCACGTCCGGGTGAGGACCATGCCACAAGCGTCGAGGACTCGTGGGGAGGTGGCGCTCGCGGGTCGAACGAGACGACCGGTGACGGCGCCACTTCGGTGTTGCGAGCGCATCCGTGCCAACAGCCGGCTCACATAAGTCGGCTCCGGGCATGCATCGGCGTTGAGAGTCAGTAGGTAGGGGGCCGTCGTCAACCCAAAGGCGTGATTCATACCGCCGGCGAAGCCAAGGTTTTGCCCCAGGGCGATCTGTTGCCTTTCAATACCTGGGGTTGGTGTATCTCGAGCCACCTCAAGACTGTCGTCCGAGCTGGCACAGTCGACGATGACCAGCTCGAGAGGCCGATGATCCTGAGCCGCGACCCCCTGAAGGCAGGCCGGCAGATCCGGCGCCGAGTTATAAGTGACAATACAGACCGCGACGCTGTCCTTCGAGGTCATCCTCGAGGCTCCCAGTTCTTCCTAAAGCGTCGCGCGATCGAGTGCGGATGGCGCCAGCCACTCCAGGCCCCGGTCATCACCGCTAGCAAGCCCTGTAACGCGTCCCACCGGTGGGGCGCGCGCTGGGGACGTCTCAAAGGGAGCAATGCGATTCGTAGCAGCAGGCCGAGTGTCAGCGTCAGCCGACTGGCCCACCCCCAGGCCACGCCATGATGCTTGCGGAGATAATGAGTCAGGCCTCGATAGTAGAGCCAAAGGAAAGGACCATAACCGAGCCCATCGACGGTAGCGCCACCGGCGTGGACAAATCGCGCAGCCGGCTCATACAGCAAGCAATGTCCGCCCGCCTTCAGACGATGAGCCAGGTCGACGTCTTCGAACCAAGCTGGATAGAAGGTTTCGTCAAAACCACCCAGCTTCAGCAGCATCGCTCGACGTAGGGCCAAGGCCGCGGCCGCCGGTTGCTCGATGGCCGTACCGCGTGCAGGCTCGTGGTCTGGTCCTCGAGCTCCCGCTAGGAAGAAAGTTTGCAACAGCAATGTCAGAGGATTCGGTAGTGGCTGGAGTTGCCATCGGTGTTGAGGTTCGCCGTCCGTTCCAACCAGTGCCGGCACGATGCCCGCGGCCTCCGGAAAATCCGTGAAGGCGGTCAGAAGCCGTTCGAGAGCTTCGGGTTGTGGCCGTGCGTCGGCGTTGAGTATCAGAATAATCGGGCCTCGCGCTTCTTCGACTCCTCGGTTGACGCCACCGGCAAATCCCAGGTTGCGGCCGGGAGCGATTCGCCTGACCGACAAAGGGAGATCGGCAGCGGAGTGGCTGTTGTCGACCACCAACAGCTCGAAGGCCGGATTGTCGGGCCAGACGGCAGTCAGCTCCTGAAGATGTTCCTCGTCCTGCCAATGCACGACGACCGCCGTCAATTGTGGGATCGGTTTCAAGAGTAGATCGGCGCTATCCGGCATCGGTTTCGATCCGAAAACGTCGCAGTTCACGCAGTGATACTAGAGGTCGGCCCAGCCGGGCGAAAGAGGCCCCGCGACTCGCTGCTTCCGCGATCCCCGCGAGGATCGCGGACGCGGTCTCGGTATCGCCACGACGCGCCGCCCGCCAAAGATCGACGGCATCACGCAGCAAGATTCCAGGCCAGCGTAACCAGAAGGCTCGCCCCAGGAGTCGAGCGAGCACCAGGTGACGGTTGCGATAGATCCACCGCGCCTTGCCGCCGGGCAGTTTTGTGCCGCTGATCGAGCCGGCATGGCGAGCGGTCGCGGCGGGGACCCGCAGTGCCTGGAACCCGAGGCCGCGCAAGCGGCAGGCCAGATCGACATCCTCGTAGTAGGCGAAGAGTCGCTCCTCGAACGCCGTCGATTGCCTTGAGTCGGACTCCGGGCTTGCGGATGGACCGCTGTTGGCCAAATGGGTGATTGCCGAGCGCCGATAGATCGCCGCGGTCGCCGAAACGCCGAAGATCTCGGCGTCGTCGGATGACAACGTCGAGACCTTCTCCCCGTGACCGATCTGCACGGCTTGCCAGAATCGGTTCCAGGCCAAGCCCGCTCCGTCGACTGTCGTGACGTCGTCGAGCAAGACATTGATGCCCTGAGCTGCGGCCGCCTCCGGACGTTGTCGGAGGGCCTCGAGCAGGCGACGACACCAGCCATCGGTGACGATCGCGTCATCGTTCACCGTCGCCAGATAGTCGCCCTGCGCCGCCGCTATCGCGAGGTTGTTGGCCGCCGCGAAACCGAGGGGCTCCGGAGTGCGGAAGATGCGATCGACCAGTGGCTCGGCCGCGGCGACGTCCGCGGTCTCCGGAGCGACCAGCAGGATTTCGAGGTCGGAGCCACCGTCCTGGCGCAAGGCCTTCAGGCATGGGATCAACCACGGGGAGAGCCCCAGGGTCGGTACCACGGCGCTCAGGCGGAGCGGCTCGGGTGGCAATCGCATGACGTCGCTCAGAGTGGTTTCCTTCTCTCAGGCAAGGCTCGATTCTGCCATTATCCAGCGTTGGAATTTCTAGCAGGTCTTCGCCTCTTATGCCGAAGCCCGTATCGGTGGCTAGGGAAGTCGAAACGTGACTCAAGATTCAAGATTCGACTCCCCTAGGGCAGCGAGTCATCTGATCCTAACGGGCGCGTTGGGGGCTCGATGGATGAAGAGGTCATTGACCTTGGCCGGCGCCCGTGCGATATGCTCCGCCGACCATGTTGGCAAGAGAACTTTTACGCGACGGCTCCGGCCGTGTCACACGTCAGCTCGAAAGTCGTGGCTTGGATCCCACGACGCTGGAGCGATGGCAACAGCTCGATGCCGAACGCCGTGCGGGCCTGGTCGAAGTCGAGGACCTGAAACATCAGCGCAACGAGGCCGGGCGCGAGATTGGGCGAGTCAAGCGCGAAGGTGGCGACGCTACCGCCCAGATCGCCGCGGCGTCCGAGATCAAAGCTCGGATCGAGGAATTGGAGGCCCGACTCTCGAGCCTGGAGCCCAAGCTCGAAGAGCTCGAGCTGACCTTTCCCAACCTGCCCCACGAGTCCCTTCCGGTGGGCCCAGACGAGACCGCCAATCGAGTCGAGCGTCGCTACCACGAACCCCGCGTTTTCAATTTCGAGCCCAAGGCCCATTGGGATCTCGGCCCCGAGCTCGGCATTCTCGACTTCGAGCGCGGCGCCAAACTGTCCGGTTCGCGCTTTACCGTCTACTTCGGCGCCGGCGCTCGGCTCGAGCGAGCGTTGATCCAGTTCATGCTCGACCTCCACACCACCCACCATGGCTATGTGGAAGTCTTGCCGCCTTTCATCGTCAATCGCGAGACGCTTAGGGGCACTGGCCAGCTGCCAAAGTTCGAAGACGATCTCTTCAAGATTGAGCACCACGAGTCCTTCTTGATCCCGACCGCCGAAGTGCCGATCACCTACCTCCATAGCGGCGAGATCGTGGACGAAGCGTC
Organism: Carybdea cf. marsupialis auct. non (Linnaeus, 1758); assembly: GCA_010016065.2. Taxonomy (NCBI): domain Eukaryota; kingdom Metazoa; phylum Cnidaria; class Cubozoa; order Carybdeida; family Carybdeidae; genus Carybdea; species Carybdea cf. marsupialis auct. non (Linnaeus, 1758). The sequence goes on along the minus strand of JAAAKL020000012.1, from coordinate 8,535 downwards.
CTTGCCTCTGCGCTATGCGGCATATACCCCGTGTTTTCGCGCCGAGGCTGGCTCCTACGGCCAGGATGTTCGTGGCCTGATCCGGCAGCACCAGTTCAACAAGGTCGAACTGGTTCACGTCACCACCCCGGAAGCGAGCTACGACGCCTTGGAAGAGCTCACCGGTCATGCCGAGCGAGTGCTAGAGCTGCTCGAGTTGCCCTATCAGCGCATTACCCTGTCGACGGGCGACATGGGGTTCAACGCCGCTAAGACCTACGATCTCGAAGTCTGGCTCCCTGGCCAGCAGCGCTATCGTGAGATTTCTTCATGTAGCAATTGCACCGATTTCCAGGCCCGTCGCTCCGGCTTGCGTTATCGGCCAGAAGAAGGTGGCAAGGTTCGACTTGCCCATAGCCTGAACGGCTCGGGTCTTGCTGTCGGCCGCACGTTGATCGCTATTCTGGAGAATTATCAGCAGGCCGATGGCTCGGTGACCATTCCCGAAGCCTTGCGTCCTTATCTCGGCGGGCTGGAGAAGATCGAACCACGCTCGTAGTCTCGCTCTGGCCCGCGCGAGTCCTTTCGCGCTCTGACCCGCGCGAAGTTTTCGCGCTCTGACCCGCGCGAAGTTTTCGCGCTCTGAAATCCGGCTCTTCCGTCTCCGCCACCGTCGTACTACACTGAGGCCGCTTCGGTGTCCTCGCGACAGTCGCGCTCGAACCGGCAGATTCGCCGGAGGGATGGCTGAGTGGCCGAAAGCGGCGGTCTTGAAAACCGTTGATGGGAAACCATCCGTGGGTTCGAATCCCACTCCCTCCGCCAAGCGCTCTTTTTTGATACCTCGCGGCTTGCCCGTGAGGCTCCGGCTGACGCCACAAGTCGGTCGAAGAGGCAATCTCAAGCCCGCGGTTTGGCTCTGTCTCAGAGCGAAGGCTTCGTCGGCTGCTGGCGTCTCAGCCACGGCGTCGGCGCTGTAGGGGGCCCTCTCGGCGCATCCGGACCTGAAGCGGAGTTTTGACGTCGGAGATCAAGTCTTCCGAGAGACTGCGAGTCTGTACGGCGTCGGACCAGAGCTTGAGCGCGGCCAGTGCTTCGCTGTCTTCCCGCAGCTCACGAAACCGCTGAAAGGTGTCAGCCGCTAATGCTTCCAACTCGCGCCAGCGTTTCTGGAAGCGCAGCAGAGTGGAGAGGTCGAGACTCACCAGGGCGCTCTCATAAGGTACCTGGAATTTCAAAAAACCAGCCAGCGCTTTCTGCAGTCGCTGCTCGCCGCGTTCGACGAACGCCGATCCGCGGCGCAGAAAGATCAGTCCTTCGATCCAATAAAGCTTGGACTTTTGCACGCTTCGGCGCGGCCCGAGCATCTGGCGAGCCCGATAGAGGTACGTCAAGGCGGCATCCAGATCCGGGTGGTCGGCGAGCGAAATGGCGCCGGCCAGATTTTGGGTCGCCGAGTATTCGGCGCGAGGGGGCAGCTTGTAGGTGCCCAGAGCTCGACTGAGCAATGCCGAAGCTCTCGAATAACGGCGATCCAGAGCGTAGATCGTTCCGCTAGCGACCATCGCCACGCCTTCGCCCTCGAGGTCGCCAGCGGACCGGCAGAGGGCGACAGCAGTCGTCGCGAGCTTGAGTGCCTCGTCAAATCGTTTCTGGTACGCCCGGAGGACGGCTAGCCGCCAATACAAGTCCGCTCGTACGGTTCTCGGAATACCAGTCGATTGGCAAAGACGCTTTGCGGCTTGAAATTGCTGCTCCGCTAAGTCCGTATGCCGGGTGGTTCGGTAAGCGCTGCCAAGAACCGAGTAGGCGCGCACTTGGCGAGCCCGCTGGGCTCGTCGCTCCTTCGAGGTCTCCCCTTCAGGCAAGGTATGCACCAGCCGAACCGCAACCTGGGCGAGCTTCAAGCCGTCCTGAGGTTGCCGAAAAATCAGCTCTTCAGTGTACTCACGAAAAAGATCAAAGAAGCCCGGGTCCCAGTAGCTACGTGATTCAATGACCCGTTCCGCGTCCGCAGGCAAATGCGGCAACAACTCGCTCAGCAAACGCCGGGCATGCTTATCCGTATGCGCCACTGAAGTATTTCGCCAGAATCATTTTTCGCCAGAATTATTTGCTTAGAGATTCTATCCAAATGCTGGCGATGCGGCAAATACGCTTCCATGCCATGCCTCCCCTCTGGCCATGTCTCTCTCAGCCATTGACGACACCGCAGCGCGAGGCTTTTGTCCGGGATAGCAAACTCGTATCAGTAGCGGGGCGCAGTCTTAGCCGCGCCCCTTCCTCGGCCGCTAGCTCGACCCGTCGGGCGGAGTGAACGGTCCGTGGCCAGCGCTGACACTAGTCTGGGTATGCATGACGCAACCTCCTTCAACATTCCGAGACTCGCGGACCGCGGAATTGCCGTTCCACGGACTCGGCACCTTTGCGTCATTTTTGACTCAAAACCTGACGCCGAAGCGCAGATTCGCTGAATTCGATTCGATTTCTTGCTAATTTTCTTTTTGCGTGCAGGATGACCGCAAAATGAAAATAGCGCATCGTTTCTGAATTAGGAATATAAACCGCCGCTTGGATCGCAATTATTCTGAATAATAAGGATTGATTTCGACATGACCGCCGTGAGGACTTTTGAGGCAGTCATCGCCCTCCTGGAAGTTACGGCCTCGGGGAATCCGCAACTGGTCGAGTTCCAGTTGCATACGATTTTGAACAGCCCTGCACGATCTGCGGTCTATAGTCTGGCATCCGCGTTTGAGGCTCCGCATCAGGAGGTCGGTCAGATCATCCGCCGAGCCTGTGTGGATCTCGATCGCCTGGAGCGGCGAAAAGATAGTTGGCGGGATCCCGCGAAGATTCTCGGATCACCGAATCTGGCTGCGCTGCTCTATGTTTGTCGTGCACGATTGAATCGCGTCTCTAAGCCTGAGCGTCAGAGGCGGCTCGAGAAGATTCAGCATCGAGTCGAGCGAGCCTATGAGCTTGCCCGCTCTCGAGCTTGGATCGAGGCGTTCATCGGCAAGCCCGCAGAGAAGGCGCCTCAAGAGGCCTGAACCGCCCTGACGCCTTCGATTCGCCGCAAATAAATACACCTCACTCTTAGCCGTGGTGAGGCTATTCGAAGTCGCTCTAAAGAGAGTAGTCTCCTTTCTGTGGGTGTTATGGGCCGATTATTCTTTAAAAGAGAATCGATAGCCGCGTCGCTGAGATTGAGGGCCTTCCCTCTCCATGGTAGGGATTCCCTCCATGGCTCATGGCAAGCGGAAACGGTCCAAGAAAGCCTTGGCCGAGGAAAGATTCTGGAAAGCCTTTCGGAGCGTCGCGCCGCGATTGATAGACACGCTGATGCGCTATGTCAACACCAAGAGCCAGACTCACTTGGCATCGCTGACCGGAACCACAGCCAATCAGATCAGTCGCTACGTCAACGCCCGCGCGTTTCCCAAGGATAACCTTTCTACGATGGTCACCCAGCTCGGCTTGCCCGAGGACAGCGCCTGGTGGTTACTCGGCCGCGCTCTGACGGAGGAGTTCGACTACGCGAGCATCGAGACGCCGCCACAGCCAGGTGAGATTCGGGAGCCGCGGACGCCATATGACGCGGGTCGCGGCTTCGATCGCGAGTTGCCGGAAGAGATCGTCAGCATCATGAATCTCGATTTGAGCCGCCTCGAGCCGGAGGAAAGGTTCCAGCTCACTCGGGCGCGCGATGCGCTTCGCGATCAGGCCGCCGCTCACCAGATCCTGGTCGAAGACTTCAAGGAGCGTTTCCGAGCGGCTGTCCGTCGCCGCCGATCGTGAGCTTTCCCGGGCCCGTCCCGACCCAGGGACGGACCCTTCGCCGCGGCGCCCGGCTCCCTGCGAACGACGGAGGGATCCCGGCTCACTCAACCTGCCTACCTCGGGGCTGAGGCCGATTCTCGCTGTTGTTCTGGACGGTACCTATATCGAGAGAATCGTCGGCTCCCTCGCGCTACAGCGCCATCGTCAGGCGGCGACTTGTGAACAGGGGTCTCTCCTATTCGCGATCCGAAGGCGCTTTATTTCGAGAATTTCCTATTTTTAGGCGCGCAGCGCCTAATATCGGCTGACTTTCGCGCAAACTAGCCGCGGCCCAGCATTGCCTCATCGGTCTCTCTAATTCAGTATTTCTTCCAGCTGGAGGGCTACTGGCGATCGACGAAGCGGCCGTTCCCAGAGAACGGCGGACGGCCGAGGTGCGCACCCGAGAGCCGGCGGCTGCCAGCGAGAGACCGATTCCTCGGAATCGGAGAAAGGAGGAAATATGAGCATATACAACCCAACCCAACCGGAAGGTCTGAAAGCGGAACGTGTCCAGATCCTCTTCGCCCAGCTAATCGGCTGGTCGATGATCTGGGAGTGGAATCCGCAGACGCGCCAGAAGGAGCCGGTCCGTTTCTGGACCGCCTTTGAGCTGGCGGACCACCTCGAAGCTTGTGAGCTGGTGGCGGAGCTTGGCGTGCTGGCTGATACCTGGTGTTCGACCCCGGACATCGAAGTCCGAGGCAACCTGGTCTTCGTGACCTGCGGCTCGGAGCTCCACGGCTTGAAGGTCGAAGACTTCGACTTTGCCAAGGCCGTCGATCGCGAGATCGGCAACGGTCAACGGCGACCGATCCCGAATCACAACCGATAACCCAAATGCCCGGAGTCGGGATCAGGTCCTCGCGATCGAATCCCGACTTCCGGACCCGAGCCCCGGTTCGATTCGGGGCTTCAAAGAAAGGAGATAAAACCATGGCTAATAAAACTGTCAATCTTCCGTCCAGAATGCTCATGCAGCGTGTGGCGTCCAGTCGAGTCGTCCTCTGGGCTCTGACAACCCACGGTCCGCGGCTGGCCGAGATCTTCAATGGCCCTCTCGGCCGCTCGTTGCCCGATGGACTCCGGGACTACATTGAACAGCACGTGGTCCGCTTGCGCGAAGTGCTTAGCGCTGCCCGCAACCTGCTGGTCACCAGCGATCGCGAGCTGCGCGATCAGAAGGCTCTGACCTCCAGCTATCGCCGGGTTCGCGACGAGGCTTTCAAAGCCGTTAGCCCCCACGTCATGGGGGTTCGCGACACCTTCCTCGGAGCCTGCGGGCCCGAGGTGGTCGAGCGAGTCGGCTTTGCGGTGCGCATGCCCGAGCAGCCGAGTGAGCTCTTCGAACAGGCGCAGCATTTGACGGCGCGCTTGAGCGCGCCGAATCTGGAGTTGCCCACCGTCCGCTACAAGGGCGTGACCCTGGATCCGGTCAGCTTCGTCGAGGAGATGGCACCGCTGGTGCAGAATCTCGGCCAAGCGTTGGAGGACGTCAGTCGCGAAGAGCGTCGCACCGAGGCGTTAAAAATCGCCAAGGACGAGGCGCTCGAAGCCTACACCCGGACATTCCTCTGGGTCGCTCAGTCGGCCGAGGCGCTGTTCAAACTGGCGGACCTTCCGGCGGTCGCCCAGCGCGTGCGACCGTCGACTCGGCGCGCCGGTTTGACCGACGAGGTGGAGTCGGAGGAGCCGGAAGGCAACTCTGAGGGATCGGAGACTCCGGTCGAGGAGTCGATCGAGCCCATCGCCGAGGTCACGACCGAAGTGTCCGAAGCGACCGTCAAGGCACGGCCGGACATTCCCCCGGTCGAGTCGTCTGACGATCCGTCCGCGGAGTAAGCATGTTTTGATGTTTGTTGAAGCCGCGGCCTTCGGGCCGCGGCTTTTTTTCATGGGGCAGTGACAAGCTGCCGCCAGCGCGGTAGATTGCGCTTAGATCGAATATAGAGATGTGCCGGAGTGAGCCGGTATCTCTTGGTGGTGAGATCAGCACCCAGAACTCGACATGCCGGATATTTCAGCCCCGCAACGTGAATCATTTTATTCCGCCGCCCTGGTCGGGCTTCACGCCCTCGACCGCCGCGAGCGGAGCCCGCGACGCTTCGGCCCGGATGCGGATGCCAGGTGGCAGAGCTTTTGCGGTCATCTCGACTTGTCCGATCGGATCGACCTCCTGATCCGAGACGCCGCCCTGAGTTGGCGAGCCGGTTTCTCGCCGGCGTCGGTTTTTCAGATTCCCTACCTGGCGGACGACGAGCCTTTCGGGCCGGATTGGCAGGGGCTGACCGAGACGGAAGCCCAACGCGTCTTTAGATCCGCTGGTCATGCCGTCGGTCTCTCGGCGTGCGCTTCAGCGCTCGACGTCGAAGATGTGGCCGTCCCGTGTCCGCCCGTCGAGCCCTCGACCCGGCTGCTCGTGGCCGGCGGCAGCGCCCTCCTTGCCGTCGCCAGCCGCTTTGCGGCTCAGCCCGAGCTGAGTTGGTCGGACCAGGTTCTGGCGGTGGCGCAGCGACCGGCCAATCGCCAGATGGCAGGCCTGGTCGCACCGATCCTCGGCGCGCGCGCCGCCACTCGTCTGACCACGCCCGGCGAAGACGTGGCGGCGGTTCTCCAAAAGGTGGGTTTTTCGGCCGGTGGCCAGGCTGTGTTCTCCGACGACGCATCGCCGCCAGCGCTGGCTTTCGTTCAATCCGCGCAGCGGGGAGGTTGATCCGTGGCCCTCTCCAGCGGCCGAATCCAGTCCGGGGGGGAGACCGCGTTTCCCTGGGAGCGGGAAGCGATCGATTTTGTGCTCGCGGAGCTACCAGACTCGGACCCGCACCTGGCCTGGCCGCTCCATGAGCTGCTGGATTCGGGCTCCGGCAGGCTGTATGAGATCGACCTCATGGTGTTGGCCCGCAGTGGGCTTTTTCTGATCGAGATCAAGAGCCACCCCGGCGTGCTGGAAGGCGATCTTCAGGATTGGACGTTCACCCGGCCAGGGCATCCACCTCGACGTATGCGCGGTCCCTACCCGAGCACCAACCACAAGGCCAAAGTTCTCGCTTCTTTGTTGGGCCGTCGGATGGGCCGCCAGCGGCCGTTCATTCAGCCGTTGGTTTTCGTCTCGCACAAAGACGTCGAGGTTCGACTTCAAGGCCGTCCCGAATATGTCGTGGACCGTGGATCGATTCGCAAAACGTTGGTCCATGGCATGAAGAATGCCAGACGCGAGGTGGTCGATCGACCGCTGATGCGCCAGGTCCGCGAGGCCATGCGCCAGATCGGCATCCAGCCAAGCCAGGCCAGCCGGATCGTCGGTGGCTATCGGCTAGGACAACTGGTCGACGAAGGCGAGGGCTATCAGGAGCACCACGGGGTCAACGCCACCATCGATCGCGACACCGCGCGGGTGCGGAGCTACTTGGTGCCACGGGCGACGTCTCTCGAACGCCGTCAGCTGTTGGAGCGCGCCGCTCGGCGCGAAGCCGAGATCCTGTCGCGCCTCGGGCGCCATCCGCGAATTCTCAGCTACCGGACCTATCGGGACGACGGACCCCTCGGCCCGGCCGTGATCTTCGAAGCCTTCGCCGGAGGGTGTTCCCTCTCGCGTTTCCTGCGCCAGGATCCCGACCTGCCCTTCGACGATCGGCTCGAGATTCTCGAGCAGGTGGTGGAAGCGGTCGATCACTGTCATCGCGCCGGGTTCGTCCACCGCAATCTGTCGCCGGCTTCGGTGCTGGTCCGTCGCGGCGACCGCGGCCTCGAGGTCAGGGTCCACCGGTTTCACACCGCCTCGCAGGCGGATCGAACGAGCCTGGGGACCGGCCATCTGGATCAGCTGGCCGAGAACCTCGATCGCCTCTACCAGGCGCCGGAGGTCTTGGCCGATCCGCGCAAGGCCGAAGCGGCAAGCGACCTCTTCAGTGTCGGCTGCTTGGCCTGGTTGCTGCTGACCGGACAGCCGCCCGCGGCCACGGTCGCGGAGCGAGAGCGCAAGATCCGGGAGCAGCAGGGGCTTCGAATCGCGGCGGTGCGGGGCGATCTGGCGGCGCTCGAGGAGGCGATTGCCATCGCCACTGAGCCCTATGCTCTCGATCGGCCCGAGGACGTGCTCGAATGGTTCCAGGACTTCCTGCTCGAAGACCTTACGCGGCCGCCTGTGGACGAGGAGCCGGGCGACCCCTACAACGCGGAAAAGGGTGCCGATCTAGGCCATGGTCTGATCATGGAGAAGGTGTTGGGTAGCGGCGCCACCGCCAAAGTCTTGAAGGTCCGCCGGGACTCCCGTAGTTTCGCGCTCAAGGTGCCACACGACGAGGGATGCGGCCGGCGCCTGCTCGACGAAGCCGACGTCTTGCGTAAATTAGGTCGGCATCAGCAGGTGGTGCAGCTTCAAGACATGCTGCATCTCGGAGGGCGCCCTTGTCTGTTGCTGGACTACGCTGGCGACCGCTCGCTCGCCGAAGAGCTGCGTTCCAAGGGCACGCTCAGCCTGGACAAGGCGCGGCGTTACGGCGACGATCTGCTGTCCGTGGTGCAGTACCTCGAAGAAGAGGGCGTCACCCACCGTGACATCAAGCCTGGCAATCTGGGATTCACCACTCGCGCGAAGAAAGCGCAGCATCTGGCGCTATTCGATTTCTCGCTGTCCGCTGCGGAGGCGGCCGCGGTCACCGCCGGCACTCCGGAGTGGCGCGATCCCTGGCTGCATCTGCGCGAGCGCTGGGACCCGGCCGCGGACCGCTATTC